>JAJONR010009893.1:0-29731 GCA_029582245.1 Solanum etuberosum
CATTTAGAAATCACCTATGTAAGTGTGAAGTGTAAGCCGCTTCAAGGAGAATCCGGTAAGGCCAGTTCTCTACGCACTTATAAATCAAGACGTGTTCATGGCTGAAACGAACAAAACAATGAGAACCAAAAACAGTTCAAGGGTTGATTGTGTGACTTATGTTGTCTAGGTATACACCAAAGCTTGACGGTTCAAAGATATCAAATCTACCGATTGACCGAGTATATTCGATATATGTTCACTATGGAAAGTTCAAAGGGAAACCCACTTATCCAGATGCAATCAATTCTTACTTACGAATCACACAGTTTTTCATGCATATGTTTTAACAATAGTCATTCCCTATTCATGTGGGGGATTGTTGGGTTTTAAAGGTGTGAATAGGAAATGAAGGATTGTGACTTTGCCGAAGGGTTGTGACCTTTATGAAAGCTTGTGTCTTTTCTAAAGGGTTGTGACCGTTTGAAAGGTTGTGTCTTTTCCAAATGGTTGTGACCTTTTTGAAAGGTTATCTTTTTTTCAAAGAGTTGTGACATTTACCCTTTGTTGGCTATAAATAGAGAGGCTTTCTCTCATTTTCTGCATTGAATTCTTTCCTTCTTCTGCATACATTTCTTACAAAATAAAATCGATTGATCGTGTCTGTGTGTGTGATTCGTTGCTGTCATTTTGAGTTCGTTGAAATTATCGAAGTTTGAGGTACCGCTACTTCTTTAATGGTTAATCCGTTTTATCTTGGGAGGAATTAATCTGCAACCTTGGGTACTTGAGGAATTAAATTTCTTAAGGACACACAGTAGGTTCTGTGGACTCGGATAGTTCTTTGTTTTTTCTGTTCATCTTTTATTATTTCTGGTTTGCTAAAGTATATAGAGGAGACAACAAAGTTTCCATTAAATGCTTAAATTTTCTCTACTCTTCGTACCAAAACAATGATAAATATGATTTACAAAATCAATTAACTTTGGGTATATTCTTATCGAACATTGATAATGTTTGCTGGAAAAATTGGAAGTGAGCAAATGACATAAATTTGTGAAATAGAATGTAAAGGCAATAGGTTCAATCAAAACCTTTTTTGCTAAGTCAAGAAAATAAGAATAAATAGATTGTGTATTTAACTAAGCAAAGAAAAAAAATTAAATAGTAAAACGTAAGCACTAAAGCAACAAATATGAAGATATTTGTACTGTGAGAACTCAATTGAAAAATTGTGTATTACAAGTGAAAAAGTGAGATGATTTCTTCTCCCGTAGAAAAATAAGTTAAAGGGGTAAAAGTTTATGGATACTATCATATTAAGTTATTCTCTCATCTAAAGAGGCTACTAGCAGTACGTGTCTGAGATTTCTTTCTAAGCTCGAGATGAATTTTTGAAAGACTGGATACCGTTGCGAGCTAACCCCATAAATGAGATTGGGTTGATCATGAAAATCTCTGATTAGATAAAATAACCCGTTAGACCTTCTAGAAAGATAAAAATTAGGTCGATTTGAATACTCGAGACTTCCATTTGAGAAAATAGAATTTTAAAGTGACTTTATACTTAGTTTATCTTAGACAATTTGAGCATTCTGAGGATCTGATAAAATAAAGGCTTCGACAATTTAGCTTGTTTATTCATGTTCGTCGATTGGGGTAGGTTATATTTTACTTGAAGTTAGACTTTGGTTAGTTGTTGACACGTAATGTGACTTGTATTGCATATTTATTAGTCTTCAGATATAGTTGATATTATTTATGGTTAAATTAAGTCATGTTGAATTAAGCAATGTGAACCGCTGAATTGATTATTTACTGATGTTAAGGAATATGAACTTGCTTGTAACTACTATATACCTTAATGATGTTATGAACAATGAACTTGTGACTATTTTGTGCTGCTTGTATTACCTTGAGAGACAATTTGAAAGATTAGCATATTGAAATATGCAAATATAGTGGTATATAATTACTATTTGAATGATGAGTGGCTCGAGTCTGCTTACGAATGAACCATTATGTGTGTGATTGGATCATGCACCATGTCATTAAGTGTCACGACCCAAGCCTACACCGTGGACGTGGCCGACACTCAAGAATCATTGCTGGTCCCCAAGCGAACCCTTATCCTGGTTGACTACAAGCGAACCCTTATCCTGGTTGACTACAAGCGAAAGACTAACTTGAGCATATATAAGCATCAAATTGAAAGAAATGATAGATCAACAATTTCTTTAAATCTCAAAACTCTCTAAATATACTGAGTATGAAACATAAGTTATAAATAAAATATCTGAAACTGAAAGACTCTCCAAAACTGTCTACTATACAAAGATGAGTGTCTGGACAAGACCCACGACTCCTCAAAAGAATTACTATTAACAACTCATAAAATTGGAGTACTCCGAAAGCAAGGAGGTCTTACTCATAAGCAGACGGGTGGATGAAGTGATTTCAACAGACTCTTGTTGAGGATCCTAATAACCTGTATCTGCATCATTAAAAGAGGCAGGTCGAATGACATCAGCACATTGAATGTACGAGTATGTAATATAGCTGAATAATAAATAACTGAAAGAAAGGACTGGAATAGATAACAATATACTCAAGCTGAATGTAAAGAAATAAAGGAGTTAAATCATTTAAAACTTTACAAAATACTTTCTCATCTCCGAACTCAACATAATAAGTGATATATAAAAATACACTTTAACTCTATTGGTAGATTCTCTAACCGAAAACCATCACTATGAGCTACGTAATGATACAGTCTCGCCCATGCTGCCAGAACTGTCATATACCTTGTCGGAGTATAGAACACCTAAACTAAGTGGATTCACTAAGCAATAAGGATTCATCTAAAAAGTATGATCCTTTACCCCATATTGGCATACATGGTTTATGGGGGTTGTGAGTTGTCTGAACTCTCCCCCATATCGGTGCTCAATACTACTCCCAATAATATATACTCATGCTTATATGTTTAAAAATATAACTCTTCCTCTGGTTTGAGATAATTGCTCAAACTACCCTCTCAAAAGAGGTAACTGCTATTGAAATATCTTTTGAACTCATAACTCATTTAGAAATCTCAGTTTCTCTTTTATCAATGTAAAAATTGATACCTCTGGAATACGTAGTCCCCTTATACTCTTACTCAATTCATACTTGAAAACTCTTTCTCAAAAATATATCAAAATCATATTTTAATACGATCATTGATGACTCGAAAAGTCATACTGCATAAATATTGATGGTATATCTAGATACCATACTGCTCATACATTGATGGCATACTCGATTGTCATACTAATCATGTTTTAGATACTCTTTTCTCAAAACTCATCTTTACTTTCTCAAAACTCAGTTTAAGAACTCAAGTGTTGACTTTAAAAAAACTTTTCAAAATTTATAACTCAAAATAGGGTTCATGCTGAAATATAGACATGAACAAATCAACTCAAGGATCTCAATAACAATATAGAAACTCAATAATTAGGAATAGAATTTTTAAAAGAAACATGAACTCAAGAACTCGAAATCAACTTATCTCAAGAATACTCAAATCTAGGGAAAGAATCCTAGATTACTCTTTTACTGATATGAAAGTAGATGTAGCGCGTGAGGATGAACTAGTCCAACACTATGATAGTCTTACATACCTGGAAGAACAAGGTTCTTGAAGAATCTTGAAGAAGAACTTGATTAGAAGCCTTGAAAGCCTAGTTTGAAGGATAAAAATCAAGAAAACCTTTCTTGAAATTTCTTGAATTAGTTTCTTGAAACTCTATGGCGAAGAATTATGATTTTCATTAGTGATCATAATTGTATGGGGGAATTTGAGTTGGAATGAATAAAATTCTTGGAGAAAGACTTACCTTGAAGAAGAATCTTGAATGAAAGTCTTCTACTTTGATTTTTCCTTAGGGTTTTGCCTTAGGGTTTGAGAGAGAAGAGAATGATGAATTAAGAGATGAAAATCTGATTGTTTTGAATCTTTAATTAGTCAAGAAATTAGTTTAGGGTTTTCTTAGAGGTAAAAAGATAAAAAGACCCTTTTTAATGTTTCTCTGTCGGCTAATTCGTGACTGCACTGTATCAGGTTACTAAAATGGTCATAACTTTTTACTCGAAACTAGGATTGATGCGAAATTTGTGGAGTTGGAAAGAGGATTCAAATACCTTTAATTTGATAGGTTACGGACCACGTAACTCTTTATATTCTAAGAGATATGGTTGTTTGAAGTTGACCCAAGTAGAATCTTACATCAAAACTTAATCGATAAGGAAACTTTCAACTCTACTTTGTGCTAGGAGTTTCTAGTGACCTTAATTGATATTCAAAATCATTCCCACACTAAATAATTTACCTTTAAAAATATGGGGAATTTAAGAATCACCCAATGCAATCTAATTCACAAATAAAGAATAGCTTGAATCTTATCTTAAAATTTTTCGAGATGTTACAATATATCCCTCTTGGGATCATTCGTCCTCAAATGACGGCTGGACTAAGAATGGGAGGGGTTACTCACTATATTCAAGCTTAACTCAAAATCACAAAGTAATTAACATAGGGTGATTATTCTGATCTAAATCACAAGATTCAAGTTCTATACCTCTATAGGGAATCTCATCCCAAAAACACTACTCCTTACCATTATATTCAGCTAACCTTAGCTCATATCACGAAACACCAAATGTATCACGCATTGTCCACATGTTACCAACACCACATTCAAGCCTAGTACTATAACCACTCCATGGACTCCTACTAACCACTCCTTATAAGAATTCCTCATTCTCTTGCCACTTCTACCAACATAACTTTCATGCATTATTACTCATACCTTATCTCTTTCTCCCTCCACATTTAAAATCTTAGATTTAATAAACATACCAACACTATCACAATAATAAAATATCAATCCTTTTATTTATCATCACACCACCATTATCAACAACACCACTCTCAACTAAAAAAAATCACTGAGAGAGCTTTAGGGCGAAAGATCATAAGCACAATTCATTCGAGATATCTAATATAAGAATATGCATGGCATAACATTATGTTGCTAGCCATTGAGAGTAAATCATGAACTTGTGAGACGAAACATACTATGAGACATGAATACTTATATGAATAGGTTCATATCATGAGGCTGATAACCACAACTTTATGGATTAAGCTCGAGGTTAATGGGATAAAGTCTTTGCCCCTCATTCTGGAAACTGAGCATAAATGTGAATCTCTCTGAAGTGTATGAGCATAGGTCATAGACACAATCCTGATATTAGGAATATCCACAAGATGTATTAATAACTTCGCTTGAGCAATATACAAGATTATGAACGGATTGATATATCTCTAAAACTCTTTCTGAAGACATCACTATCTCATCTTCAACACTTGACTTGATTTCTTATCTTTCATCTCCCCCTTAGGTTTGGAGTTGACGCTCTAAAGCCATGAATCTATTCTCATCATCTCTAAACTGGTATAAATTCCATTTACTCTAATACTCGGAAAAGGCTTATCTCACGGCTACTAAACTCTCCATAAGCAGGTACTAAGACTTCTTCTAAGACCTCTTTCTAAGATGCTTCTCTTAACCTCTTCTCAATGACTTATAAGGATGCTTCATCTAGCTCTTAAAGGAAGAAAATTAATGCTTACCTCAGCCTACTACACATTAATAGCTCAATTATACTATCTAGGCACATATGAAAAATAATCATTAACTTAATTGGAACCTCGTCTAACTACATACGATCTCGGGTACACCTCTTAATTATCTTGTTAATCTAATGACTTAGCCACACTTCATTGCTCTCATCTAAAAGTTAGAATCTCATACTTGTACCACTCACACTTGTAAAAGGTAACATCTCAATTTCTTACCTACTCTTTGTCAAATCTGCTAGATTAGATCTCGAACTAACATCATCACCCTCATGTTTCCATTCTTCTTGAACACCGCTCTAATCTCAAATTCAAGCCTAATGTTTATTACTAAACTCGGATAGCAATATGATTGCTCGCTTACTATACTAACTTATAACTACTAGATACAAATTAAGAAACACAAGCCCACTAAAATCTCATGACAAGTGGCCAATCTTTATCTCTCTGTCTACATACTTACGAATTATCATCATATTCAATTTCACGACTTAAGTACTATTTACTCATTCACTATACATCATTGCCTAATTGGTTCTATAACCCTTTGAATATTATGAGCTTTCCCTTAAAGATCATAATCCTAGCTTAGAGCTATCACCTCATATGAGCTTTCCCTTAAAGATCATAAGCCTAGCTTAGAGCTATCACCTCATGAATACTCATTCTCTTCTATTAAACACCTACACTTGGTCATTACTAACACAATGACATACCATCATAACCTCCTTTCTAGTTAAAGTATACTCTAACTCATCCTAACTAGTAACTATTCTTCTACCTTCTATCATGAACTCTATACAAAATTATTACTTCTTAGTCCATCCATAAGGAAATACTTCTCATTAATAACCTACTGGGTGCATGACTATAATAACATAGCTTGCCTCATGACTATCGCCCTTTCTATGATTACTGAACCTCTGCATGCATTCTTCTAACTTTGGGTACTCTTACTACTACTGCTTATAATCTCATAACTCATACTATCTTTTCGGGTGAAAATACTACCCAAACTCCAAAACACACTTTTGCATAAGGGTCTCAACTGAAACAAGGTTTAGAGAAAAAAGTCTGGGAATACATCTCGCTTTTAGCTCGAACGCACGATTCATATGAATAAGAGTGCATTGTTTTAAATCTCTACACTTAAGATCACTCATGGGCTTCTCATAAGCCCCGTTGTAGTCTCATGATTTTCTCAAGACTTTTGCTGAGAGTAACTCATCGATAATGAACTGAGTTTGCTTTTCAACTACCTTGAGTATAGGGGATAGTCGAATGAATTTGAGAAACGCACGAGTTTGAATAAGTTCCTTATGACACAACTCTACTGCATGATTTAGAGTATGAAAGAAGAAAAACTTTTCCTAAATGTATGTAGTCCCTCATTTATAGAAGTGGGGCCCTCACAACCATAAATAAGATCCTACTTGACACAACTTCATAGACACCCTAGGACACTTGAACTCTGTGCTCTGATACCAAATTTGTCACGATGCGAGCCTACACTCAGGACATGGCCAGCACTCAAGAACCATTGTTGGTCCCCAAGAGAATCCTCATCCTGGTTGACTACAAGCGAAAGACTAACTTGAGCATATATAAACATCAAATTGAAAGAAATGATAGATCAACAGTTTCTTTAAATCTCCAAACTCTCTAAATATACTGGGTATGAAACATAAGTTTTAAATAAAATATCTGAAACTGAAAGACTCTTCAAAACTGTCTATCTATGAAGCCTCTACTATACAAAGATGAGTGTCTGGAAAAGACCCACGACTCCTCAAAAGAACTACTATTAACAACTCATAAAACTGGAGTACTCCGAAAGCAAGGAGGTCTCACTCATAAGCAGACGAGCGGATGAAGTGATCTCAACAGACTCTTGTTGAGGATCCTAATAACCTGTATCGGCATCATTAAAAGATGTAGGTCAAATGACATCAGTACATTGAATGTACGAGTATGTAATATAGCTGAATAATAAATAACGGAAAGAAAGGACTGGAATAGATAATAATGTACTCAAGCTGAATGTAACGAAATAAATGAGCTAAATCATTTAAAATTTTACAAAATACTTTCTCATCTCTGAACTCAACATAATAAGTGATGTATAAAAACGCACTTTAACTCTATTGGTAGATTCTCTAACCGACAACCATCACTATGAGCTACGTGATGATACAACGTCTTGCCCACGCTGCTAGTACTGTCCTATACCTTGTCGGGGTATAGAACACCTCAACTAAGTGGATCCACTAAGCAATAAGGATTCTCTAAAAAGTATGATCCTTTACCCATGTTGGCATATATGGTTTATGGAGGCTGTGAGTTGTCTGAACTCTCCTCCATATCGGTGCTCATTACTACTCCCATTAATATATACTCATGCTCATATGTTTAAAAACTTAACTCTTTCTCTGGTTTGAGATAATTACTCAAACTACCCTCTTAAAAGAGGTAACTGCTCTTGAAATATCTTTTGAACTCATAACTCATTTAGAAATCTCAGTTTCTCTTTTATCAATGTAAAAATTGATACCTCTAGGAATACATAGTCCCCTTATACTCTTACTCAATTCATACATGAAAATTCTTTCTCAAAAACATATCAAAATAATATTTTAATATGATCATTGATGACTCGAAAAGTCATACTGCATAAATATTGATGGTATATCTAGATACCATACTTGATGGCATACTCAATTGTCATACTAATCATATTTTAGAAACTCTTTTCTCAAACTCATCTTTACTTTCTCAAAAATCAGTTTAAGATCTCAAGTGTTGGCTTAAAAAAAACTGTTCAAAATTTATAACTCAAAATAGGGTTTATGTTGAAATATAGACATGAACAAATCAACTCAAGGATCTCAATAATAATATAGAAACTCAATAATTAGGAATATAATTTTTTAAAGAAACATGAAGTCAAGAACTCAAAATCGACTTATCTCAAGAATACTCAAATCTTGGAAAGAAACCTAAATTACTCTTTTACTGATCTGAAAGTAGATGTAGGGCGTGAGGATGAACTAGTCCAACACTATGATAGCCTTACATACTGGAAGAACAAGGTTCTTGAAGAATCTTGAAGAAGAACTTGATTAGAAGCCTTGAAAGCCTAGCTTGAAAGAGAAAAATCAAAAAAACCTTTCTTGAGATTTCTTGAATTAATTTCTTAAAACTCTATTGCCAAGAATTATGATTTTCATTAGTGATTCATAATTGTATTGGGGAATTTGAGTTGGAAAGAATGAAATTCTTGGAGAAAGACTTACCTTGAAGAAGAATCTTGAAAAAGATTGAAAGAATCTTGAATGGAAGTCTTCTACTTTGATTTTTCCTTAGGGTTTTGCCTTAGGGTTTGAGAGAGAAGAGAATGATGAATTAAGAGATGAAAATCTGATTGTTTTGGGTCTTTAATTATTCAAGAAATTCGTTTAGGGTTTTCTTAGAGGTAAAAAGAAAAAAACGATCCTTTTTAATGTTTTCTCGTCGGCTAATTCGTGAGTGCACTGTATCAGGTCACTAAAATGGTCATAAATTTTTACTCGAAACTAGAATTGACGCGAAATTGGTGGAGTTGGAAAGAGGATTCAAATACCTTTAATTTGATAGGTATTGGGCCACGTAACTCTTTATATTCTAAGAGATATGGTTGTTTGAAGTTGACCCAAGTAGAATCTTACATCAAAACTTAATCGATAAGGAAACTTTCAACTCTACTTTGTGCTAGGAGTTTCTAATGGCCTTAATTGATATTCAAAATTATTCCCACACTAAAGAATTTACCTTTAAAAATATGGGCAATTTAAGAATCACCCGATTCAATCTTATTCACAAATAAAGAATAGCTCGAATCTTATCTTAAATTTTTTTTAGATGTTACATTATGCTTTATGGACACCTAGGGTCCCATAAAGGTCATGACTAGATGTACAAGATTAAGACTCTTTAGCATGTGTGTACATATGCGACTAAGGGTGTGTTTGGTACAAAGAAAAATATTTTCTTGGAAAATAAATTGGTTTCTAACTTATTTTCTCATTTTTGGTTGGTGAGTGAAAAATACTTCTAGTGTATAATTGGTGAATGAATTGTTTTTTAGAAAATATCTTTTCTTTACAAGAGAGTAGAAAATATTCTTTTGGAAAATAGTCTGGCCAAGATACCGACCCCGATAATTGATCTAGCACCCAACCCCGATACTCGATACGGGACCTGGTCTCTACTCTCGACCCCAACATTTGGTTCAGGATCAAACTTTTGGCCCCGAGACTCGACCCAAGACCCCATCTTTAACACCCAACCCTGACCCTAATCTGAGATTGAACCCTGACCTTGAGACCCGACCCGACCCGAGACCCCGACTAGAGACTCGAGACCTCGATATGAGACCTCGACATGAGACCCAATCCCGATCTGAGACCTGAGACTCACCAGACCCCGACCTCGACACCGACCTTGACCCCAATCTGAGATCGAACCCCGACCTTGAGACCCAACCCAAGACCTAATGACGACCCCAATCTGAGACCCCGATCTCGATCCAAGACTTGATACCCGACTAGAGACTTAACTGCCGAATCTTGATCCAACCTCGACATCGACACTCAATTTTCAATTTCCCAACTTTGATTAGATAGTGACACCCGAATCGAAACCCAACATCCAAATTAAGAATCGATTTCGAATTAGGTGCTGATCCCGACACCTGATCTGGAACCCAACTTTCAAAACGAGGTCTGACTTCAACATCCGACCCTGATGATTGATTCGAGACACAAAATCGACACCTGGCATGAGACTCAATCTCGATTCTCAATCCAAAGCCCGACTCCGACACACGACTCAAAACCCAATCTTAATACCTGATTCGGCAATCAACCCCGACACTCGACCTAGAATTCGAATTCTAATCCTAACTCAAAATTCAACCCTAACACAATCTGAAACTCGTGAGTTGGGCCTTGAATCGAGGTCGAGAATTGGGTCTCGAATTTAGAATCAAGAGTCAAGTATAGGATTAGTATTGGGAATCGATACCCGAGACATAAGTTAGGATTGAAAGTTGAGGTGTGGGGTTCAAAATAAATTTGGAAAATGTTTTCCTTACTTTTTAAAGAGAAGTCATTTTTCTTAAATTTGAGAAAAATAAATCGATTTAGAAAACATTGAAGCCAATTAAACATGAGAAAATTGAAAAATATTTTGAGGAAAGCGTTTTCCTTCATACCAAACACACCCTAACACTTGTGATTTTGGGAAATGATTAGTGATTCTGGCAGCTACAGTGATTATATAACTACAAGTCTGCAATCAGGGGCAGAGTTAGGTGGGGGTTCGTGGTTCAAACGAACCCAGTAGCTTTTCTGTAGACCTTGTATTTGTACTAGAAAATTAAGCAAATATATATGTATTAACTTGTGAATCTCTAACAAAACGATTGACAACTCAATGGTAAGGAAGGGGAGGGAAATTTAGAACCCCCAAACTCCTAATACTAGTTCCGCCTCTGTCTACAATGCCAGGAATCAGGGATGCATATGATTTTTATTGACTTGTTTGCATCTTGAACAAGTTATTTAATGTCTTATGTCGATTGATGGTTGATGCTTAGTGTTTCATGATTTTGGTATGCTAGTTAAGATCTGGTGATGTTGAAAAGTGGTATACGCTCAAACTCCCATAAATGATTCACTTATAAATGTTATGTGTGGATGAAAAACTATATACTTGATAAGTTTGTGGTGTTGGATTGTGAAAGGGTAACGTCTGAGCTAAAATGAAAATCAACTTCGCTTAGATGTTTTAACTTTTAACCAATCTTTCCGTGAATCGCCCTAGATTTCATCTCGCTCAAATTTTGCCCAAGCCTAGTGCAGCTTGAAATTTTCAACTCAATACCTCAGAAGTTTTCCCACCTGATTTCTTTTGCGATTAGTTCCCCATAACAACAAGAATGATTGTTACAATTTAAGAGGCACACAAAGTCCAAAAATAACAAATAAAAATAAATGAAGGGAACATATAAAATATAGTTAAAAAGTCCACCATCTTTTATAGTTCCAACCAAATCTAATAATTTTAAGCAAATAATATCGAAAATACCATTATTAACTTAAACAAGTAGACTCATGCCTATTTAGGATCATTCAACTCATCTTAGTAACTAACTAAAATAATATAATGGATGAAGAGGAAAAAAATAAAAAAAAGAAGAGGTAGATGAGAAAAGAGGGGTTGGAGATATAGCAATTTGGGTTGTCGAGACGTTATCTTTTAAGAAACATAAAATGACAGGCCGTCTATCCAATCATACTCCTCCTCGTCGGTGCTTTTTTATTTATATACGTATTTCTTAAATAATATAATTATATACTATAGTTTATATTTCTTCTTCTTTTTTCTTTTTTCTGTTGGATGTTGCTACCAACCAATAACGCCCTATTAATCATATTTCACATTTCCTACTTTGCCCTTCAATGCATAAAATCTCAAATTCCATATTTTCCCTTTCTACACTCAACAAGTAGAAAATAATTATATATTAACAACTCCTCTTTTTTCGTTTTGGTTATTTCTTTTCATTTTTTAAATTACTTTTATTGTTATAAAAATAAATAAATTAATTTGCTCTTTCCAATACGTTATTTCATTTGATTAGTTTTGAAAACATCTTTTCTCAAGTAAGTTGCCTTGTTATGTACATATTCACTCTTTTTAGTCTCATCACCACTTTAAGAAAATGTCCTTGTCTGTAATCTCAAAAAGTTAATTATTTCAAGCCAATTCATGAAAACTTGCACCTCTAATAATGGAAATGATTTCAAATGGATATTGCCCTTCTGAAAACAATTGTCTTAGAGATGATTTGGATTAGCTTAAAAGTTGATCAACTCCACTTTTAAGTCATTTTTAATTACTACTCAAAACAATTTTATGTATGTGGCGTGGCTTTGTGTTAATTAATTAGAAAAAATCGATAATACTATTTTTGAATTATAAATTTCTTTTTTTTTTTGTTTCTTAAATGACATTTGGTATCCATTTTGAGATCTGTTGGAATTGAAATTGACAAAGTTGATACAGATCAACAAACAACCATGGAAGAAGAGATAAATGATCAAGCTCTTGCTGCAATGGAGCTTCACAATCAAATGAAAATCAGAGACAAACACAATCAGTTGTTCAATTCTCAGATAGTCTACACTTCAAGTGGCCCAAGAGATGGAAGTTTCACAACCGTTGGATCAAGCAATATAAGTTTTAATCCTGACCATCCAAGCTCATTTAGAAGAGCTAATTTGGAGGCTGATTTGGACAAACAGGAAAGGGCCAAGGGGAAGCAGAAATGAGGCAACAAATAATCCAAATTTCCCTTGACAGATTTATTCAAATTCTGTACAAAATAGTACATACATAGCTGTCCAAAATTGGATTGTAGTGATAGCCAATCAGATTCCATTTATGTATAGGAATACTTTTGTTTTCTTCTCTTTAGGTATTTTGTATATATACATCACAGCTGAATGAATAGAAGGTAGAGAAAAAATTTCCCATTCTTAGTCTCTGTTTTTCCACATGGTATCAGAGCAACCTTGAGAATTTGATCTCTTTGTTGCCTCTTCTTCCCTTTTCTTCATCCCTACTCTCCATTTCTCAGTTCAACAATGGTGACAACAGCAGATCCCATTTCTGGTAGCTCTACAGGCACTGAAAATAGGACCAACTCTGGAACTGATCACACACATCCTTTCTATCTTCATGCTTCAGATTCTCCAGGAATGAATCTTGTTAACTCACCATTTAATGGGAAAGGTTATGGTGGATGGAGGAGATCAATCTTGATAGCTCTTTCAGCTAAGAATAAGGTTGGGTTCATTGATGGTACTCATAAAGAACCAACTTCGATATCACCAGATTTCAAGCTATGGAACAGATGCAATGATATGGTTCTGTCATGGCTACTCAACTCTCTTTCAAAAGAGATAGCTGACAGTGTTATCTACTCCAATACAGCCAAGGATCTATGGAAAGAACTTGAGGACAAATTTGGCCAGTCCAATGGAGCACAACTCTATCACCTGCAAAAGGAGTTGAGTGACTTGGTGTAGGGTTCAAATGACATTGCTGGCTATTTCACAAAGATCAAAAGTCTCTGGGACGAGCTTGATGCTTTGAACAGTTCTGTCAATTGCTTATGTGACTGCCAATGTGGTGGAAAACGAAAAATGGCTAAGTCTATTCAAAATGAGAGATTGATCCAATTTCTTATGGGTTTGAATGATGTCTATGATGCTGGAAAGAGTAACATATTGATGCTCTCACCTTTACCCTCTGTGAATCATGCTTACTCACTCCTAATGCAAGATGAAAAGCAAATGGAGGTGTATATGAGCACACACTATCCAGGAAACTCTGCTTCTTTCTTGGCCACAAATCAGAACACTCTTGGTCAAAGATCTGGATATTATGAATCTAAGGGAAAGAAAACCACTATTATTTGTTCTCACTGTAAGAAACCTGGGCATTCTGTGGATAAATTCTATAAGATAATAGGTTTTCCAAGCGATTTCAAGTTTACTAAGACAAAGAGGTTCCAGGAAAGTGTGAATAGAAGGAACATAAGGACAAAGTGGAGCACATTTTAATGGAGAAGGACAGGGACAACATTTCACCCAGGATCAATATTCACAACTGATTCATATGCTTCAAAATGTGAGGGTGAATCAATCAGAAGTTTCAACTGGTGATGCTTCAGCCAATGCAGTGACTTGTGCTGGTAAGGTTTTCAATAAAACACCTCATAAAGTTATTGATTTTAATCAAAGAACCTGGATATTGGATTCAGGTGCTACTCAACATATGTTTTTTGATTCAAAGATCTTCTTAGAACTTAATACTCTTAAGACTCCTGTATTTGTTGATCTTCCTAATTCTCATAGGGTCAAGGTTACTCAAGTTGGAACTGTCCCTTTATATCTTCAACTCATTTTGAAAGATGTCTTATTTGTTCCATGTTTCAAATATAACCTCATTTCAGTCTACAAGCTGTGTAAACAGTTAAGTTGCTTACTCATTTTTTCCTCTTTTGGTTATTTTTTGCAGGGCCCTTCAATGAAGAGGCCTCTAGAATTTGGTAAAGCAAGAGCAGGGCTATATCTCCTAGAGTCAAGTTTCCAGTACCTTAAGAGTTTCGTCAGCACATCAGTTAATTTGTGCAATCAAGAAAAATCTAGATGTCTTTTTGTTTCAAGAACTTTTTCAATTCCTGTAAAGAATGCTTCTGATGTAAGGCTGTGGCACCTTAGATTGGGGCATATGCCATTTCTATCAATGAAGAATATTTGTTCAGTTATTGTTTCTCCTCTTCATTTCAATTCTAATAGCAATATATGTCCCTTAGCTAGACAATCCAAGTTACCTTTTCAATCTAGTAATATCAGTTCCAAGAAGATCTTTGAATTAATCCATATTGACACTTAGGGGCCATACAAAACTTTTTCTCATGATGGATACAAATATTTTTTAACTATAGTGGATGACTATAGTAGAGCAACTTGGACTCATCTTCTAAAAACAAAAAGTAATGCTTTCACTGTCTTAAAGTATTTTCTGGTGATGGTTGAAAGACAATTCAACGTCAAAGTTAAGATAATCAGGTCCGACAATGCATTGGAATTGGGTGGAAGCAACCTGTCAGCTGAATTTTTTGCATCACAAGGTATTGTTCACCAAACCACTTGTGTTCATACTCCACAACAAAATGGTGTTGTGGAGAGAAAACACAAGCATCTTCTCGAGGTATCGAGGGAACTACTTCATCAATCTAAATTGCCTATTTCATATTAGGGAGAGTGTGTCCTAACTACTACATACCTTATAAATCGATATCCCTCTAAAGTCCTTAAAAACAGAACTCCCTATGAGGTTCTATTTGGAAGTCCTCCTAATTACTCCTATCTTAGGAGCTTTGGTTGTCTATGCTATGCTAGTACTGTGGCGCACAATAGGGGAAATTTTGATCCTAGAGACATTCCATGTGTCTTCATAGGTTATCTGCATGGAAAAAGGGGATATAGATTGCTTGTTTTGGATACTAGAAAGATAATAGTTTCTAGAAATGTCAAGTTTCATGAAAATATTTACCCTTTTTCCACTATCTCAAGTTCACAAACCTCATTCTCAACTCGTATATTTACCACTGATCATTCTATCTCACAAACTGACTTTCTGCCAAATATTGAACCAGATCTTTTTTTACCTCAAAATCATGAATCTGAAAGTATGAATGAGGTGCCTAATACATCACATTTGGAAACAAAAATTGAATCACAGTACAGGGAACTCAGAAGGACTTGACTCTGTGACCTTGCATGAGACACAAGACATTTCGCCTTCCACAGTCACGCAATGAAAGTCAGAAAGAATACACAAGAAACCAGCCTACTTAGAAGAGTATGTCTGCAACGCAGTTCTTTTGACAGATCTAACCAATACTTGTTTCAGTCGACCTATTATCCCTAAAAGATATTCTTTTGCTAGCCTATCCACAACAAATCAACAAGTCTTGAACTCTATTTCAAACATCACAGAACCGACTTCTTATGCCCAGACAACGTTACATCCGGGATGGAAATTGGCTATGGAAGATGAAATTAGAGGACTCCTTGAGAATCAAACTTGGGAAGTCATGGAATTACCAAAAGGAAGGAAACCATTACCATGTAAATGGGTTTACAAAATCAAGCATAATTCTGATGGAAGTATAGAGAGGCTAAAAGCAAGATTGGTGATTAGGGGAGATATTCAAAAGGAAGGTATTGATTTTAGTGAGACTTATTCACCGGTTGTCAAAATGACAACTATTAGGTGCTTATTGACTATAGCAGTAAAGCAAGGATGGAATATTTCACAACTAGATGTCAATAATGCATTTTTACATGGAGAAATTGATGAGGAGGTTTTCATGAAGTTTCCAATAGGAATGCAATCACCTAGTTCCCAACATGTTTGCAAACTCAAGAAGTCTCTATATGGACTTAGACAAGCATTAAGGCAATGTTACTCAAAATTGGCAGAAGCTTTAAATTCCAAAGGTTTTTGCTCATCACTCAATGACTACTCACTTTTCTTCAAGAAATAAGGAACTAATATCTCCATTCTAGCTGTCTATGTAGATGATATTATTCTAACAGGAAACAATGAAGCAGAACTAGTGCAGCTAAAAAAGTTCTTGCATTCAGAATTTAAGCTCAAAGATTTGGGAGTTTTACACTACTTTCTGGGACTTGAAATCCTCCGGGAGCCAACAGGAATAATAGTAAGTCAAAGAAAGTTTACTCTGGAGCTTTTAAATGAGTTCAATTGTGATCATTTACCCCCAGTCTCTTCTCCACTCGATCCATCTTCGAAGTTGGATATTTTCACTGGTGATTTGTTGACTGATCCAACTTCCTATCGGAGACTCCTTGGAAAATTGAATTATCTCACCCACACTAGGCTAGATCTCTCTTTCGCAGTTCATCATCTCAGTCAGTACATGCAACAACCAAGAGGACCTCATTTTACAGCTGCATTAAGAGTACTCCGATATCTCAGGTCAAATCCAAGCCAAGGCCTTTTCCTATCTGCTGATCCTTCATTCAAATTACTTGCTTTTTGTGATGCAGATTGGGGTTCTTGCCCCAACACTCGTAGATCAATCAACGGGTTCTTTATCAGCTTGGGAGGATCCCCAATCTCATGGAAATCAAAAAAGCAAGCATCAGTTTCTTTATCCTCTGCTGAAGCAGAGTATAGATCTATGAGAAGAGTTTTTTCAGAGATCACTTGGCTCACTCGATTACTCACAGATCTTCGAGCTACTCCTTCAGTTTCGATTCCACTTCATTATGATAGCCTAGCCGCAATCCATATTGCTCGCAATCCTGTTTTTCATGAACGAACCAAACATGGAGAAATTGATTGCCATTTTGTTCGGCTACAATTCCTTTCCGATTTGATTTCTCTTCAATTCGTCCCCTCTTCCTCTCAGCTTGCAGACTTGTTCACTAAATTTGTATACAAAGTTGACTTTGAATCCAAGGGAACTTGAACCTGAAATCTTTGATTAAGGGATGAGAGTATTTACCAATCCATCGTAACTTTGTTGGTAAGCTGTAGATTTGTTGTCTTGGATGTACATTTGCTCCCCTTAAACTCGTGGCCAAAACGAAAAAGTATTTGGTGTTTGAATGATATTGTATGCTTCAAATCTCTTCTCAAGTCGAGGATTTATTGAAAATAGTCTTTTTATTTCTTAAGAATAAAAATAAATTATACGTGTATTTCATCTTTTTCAAACTCTATTTATCATATTTCAGTGAATATGTTGTTATTATTATTACGGCAAGCGAGTAAAAAAAACAGAAAATCTTTTTATGGTGCATAGGGTTCTTCTACATGTCATTGATTAATTTTGAAAGAATATTATTAATTAGATAAAAGTGCATATTAATAAGACTAATTAATCAAAAGTATTTTGTGATATTAATAATAAATGTATTTTAAAAATTGATACAGACAAATTAATACTTTTTCCGTCCATTTTTAATTGTCATGGTTTACATTTTTAGAGTCAAATTATAAGAATATTAACTAACATTTTACGATGTATTTTTTCATCATATTGATATGCAAAAGGTTGCAATTTATAGTACTTTTCATATAGGTTTTGAATATCTAAATTTTTTGTTTAAAATATCGAATTAATGTAATCTAATTTAACTTTGAAAATGAGTCAAATTGACTTTCAAAAAGTACAACATGATAATTAAAAGTGGACGGAGAAAGTATAAGACAACTAATTAGCGTAATATGTATAGTTAAAACTTTCTATAACAACATCCTTATATTTTACCTCTCTATTAACAATTTTTCACATAACAACAACAGTCTAATGCTCTTTGTAAAATTACACTTATCTTCTCTTTTGATAATATAACAGTTAACCATTTTTATAAAAATAAAATCATTAAGATTATTGATAATAGGGCTAGAGATTTTTACCAAAATATCTTGATACTTTAGTACACAATATGATAAATAATATTATGCGAATATTATTTCCATCATTAAAAGATTTTCTTTATTTAAATAAAGTATGATTAAATTTAAAATTTGACATTAAAGTATTTACGTTCAAAACATTCAAAAATATATATAAAAAGTTAGATCTTATGTATTCATTCTTTTCTTTTTTTATCATAACAATCAAATATTATTTATCAATATGTAAAAATCAGTCGCTATAACAGTCGAAAAAGAAAACCAACTATATGTTATTACAACAAGATTTGACATTACTATATAATTGGGTGTAAAGATATAATCCTAAATTTTTACAGAGGAAATGATATTGGTTACCAAATTTGAAAATTTTTGTAGACAGTGAAGGTTTGTTTATATTATATTATATTATATAATATAATTTATATATATTATATTATATTATACTTGAAAATGTAATAAATAAAGAGATCAGGAATTCTCAAAACATGAATAGCTCTAGAGTTGATGTTGGTGGGCTATACAAACCTTCACTGTCTACAAATATAGATATATAATTGACTTTTTCGACCAGATCCCCCTAAAAACCGTACGTGCGGGTCTCGAATTTGTGAGGGAATGACTATTCATATATTGAATTTTCATCCGGGCAAGAAAAAGTCTATGGAAAGATCACATGTTTCTGTTTTCAGAACATCACATGTAGACTTTTTTGGGGGAGAATCACTCGGCGCGGGGCCTCCCGTGTGAGGTCAGGTGATGGTCAACAACTCAGGCAGGAAATGCTGAAAAGCTAAAAAGAGTCTGCTTCCTTTATGATCTCTTTCTTAGAAAAGAAATTCTTCCTTTTTTGATCCCATACCTAGCGCCCCGGTCCCTCCATTGACTGACTGGCTTAGAGGTTTGAGCCTTCAATTCACTCAAAAATCCTCCCATAGTACCATTAAATCTTGAGTTTTCTTTTTTTATTAATTTCTACGGATTCAGAATTTGTTATCTTTTTAAATTTAGTTTGAGCAGCCAGAATTTATTATCTTCACTATTGTTGTTGTCACATTGTTGTCTTAGTAAAAGTCACATTTTCTGGGAAACTTTGAATATACAATGAGGTGTTCCTAAAATATTTGCAATAGGATAAATAGCTTTATGAATAAATGGATAAAATTGACTAGAAAAATAGAAAGATTTGTGCAAAGTTATATAGAGAGACAAAGCCAAGATTAGGAGTTTGGAGTTCTAAATTTTAGGATGAAAAATAAAAATATTGCAAAGCATGTTTTCTTTTTAAAAAGAGAAACTTTTATTGATAGTGGGGTTTAAACCCATAACTCTAGTTTGGAAAGCATTTACACGACTCATTTCTTACCACTGAGCCGTCAATAAATCTTGTTAGGAGGTTCACAAGTTAATATACATATATATATTTATTTAATTTTCTAAAACAAATATAAGATCTACAAAAAAAGCTACTGGATTCGTTCAGACCCACAAATCCCCACTTAACTCCGCCTCTCTCTCTATATATATATAAAATAAAATTGACATGGTGTAACAACTTATGATATGTACTCCCTCCTTTCCTATTTATATGTCACCATTTTAGATTTCGCGTCCCATAAGAAACTAGGTAAGTTTACTATTGTACCCTTATTTAGTGTTCTCTTGAAGTCAAGTTTTCAATAAATAACATAAATTAATTTAGTTTGATTAATTGAATAGACCATTATATTGAATATGAATTTATCAGTTAGTTTTTCTATGTTGGTTAAATTTGTACTTTCAAAGCTAATGACTCTCAAGGGTAAAATAGAAAGAATAATATTATTTATGTATTGATTTAGTAATATGACAACTGTTAAAGACCATCTATTTTTAATAAACACGACATATAAATAGGAAGAGAGAAAGTATTTACCATTAGCATCTAGTGTTTAAAATAATAAATATTTATAGCTAATCTTTGTATTTTGTGCAAAATACAAAACCCGCGCTCTTAACTACTATTAAGTCATGACATACGACATTTGTATTTATCAACGTATTTGTGCACAATTTCTCTCTCAATATCCCACAATCAAGAGCAGTTTTCTCTTCATTTTCAAAATCACGATTTAAGTATATGTAGTTCTTCTTATGTAAGTATATTTTTTTCATTGCTTCTTCTTCAACTTCAATTCCAAACATTGTTCGATTTTTTGAAAAAGATAAAAAAAAATTCCATATCAATGGACGTCAGATGATACACTTTAGATAAACCCTTAAATAATGTAATGCAGTCGTATATAAATATAAGAACTCAAACAAGATTGGTTGAATCTCACAAGGAATAGGTAGAAAATTATAACGATTCAAAACTAGAGAGAAAATTATTGGAACTTGAACTCCAAAAACTAACTAAAATGAACAATAACATCGAACCTCTAGAAAATAAACTTATAAAGACTATTTATAATGCTCCACAAAGTTGGAATCCTTAAAATATCAACTACTATACCGATTCTCTTTGTGATTATCTTGCGATCCGTGTTTTAAAACACATAAAACCTTATAAACTTTAAGTAAAGGGCAAAAAAATTAAGTATACAACTTAACAACTTTAATTACACCAACATAGCAATACTTTTTTTTCCAATTATATAGCAATATTTTTTTTTCAAAACTAGAATTTAAATTTAAAAAAAAAGAAAAAAAAATCGTTTACCAAGTCAGCCACACATATCATGTATCCCTTAAATTTCTCCAATTATTTTACCTTCCCTGATTTACTCAAATTTGTTATATATTATCTCCCATAAATAGAGGTTTCCTACCAAAACAAAACTCCCCTTCTCTGCTAAGAACGACTATCCAAAAATGAATACCAATAGTTTTTCAATTCTAATTCAACACAGCGGGCGATGAGACTCATCAAGTAATTGAATAAAAAATAGTTCGCATGGTGTTCTATTACGTGGTTGTATTTGATTTTTGACAAATATCTATTTTAAACTTTTTGGTAGTTATTCAATTGGTTTATTTGTCGATTTTGGTGTAATTGAATTCATATGATTTGGTTGTTGTTCTGGTGCGTCGAAACTTTGGTGTAATTACAACAACTTCATATGATTTGGCTGTAGTCTGATGTGTCGAATATGTTTTTAATAAAATTTTAGGTTTAATTGAAAAATGCACCAATTTAATATAAAATCAATAATTATGTGGTTTAATTGGTATGTTGCATGCCGTATGTTAGCAGATTATATCAATATTTTCTTTTGGTATGTGATATGTTGTACACATACCAACTTCAAGTTAAATTTCAGGTACATGTATTTCTGTATTTAGTTGTATTATATGGTATATAAAATACAACTTCAAAAAGAAAAGTATGGTACATTTTTTGCTGTATTTTAATTATTTAAATTGGTGTAGATAATAATTTGAAAAATGGTTCATATGTTGATTGGTGGTATCCTAATAAAATAACAAATTGAAAAATTTATTTTGGTATGTGATCTGATACTTATGCTGGTATATTTGTTGCTAGGAAGTGACACCAAAATAATACCCTGATGTATGTGTTGTATGTTATGATGGTTGATGTAATAAATTATGTGGTGTAATTGATGGTGTAAATAAGTACAAGTTTGTCGATTTATGGTACAATTTTTGATGTATTTTAATTATCTGAATTGGTGTATATAATAATATGAAGAATGGTTCCTACGTTGATTGGTGGAATCCTAATAAAATCACAAATTTAAAAAATTGGTTTAAGTGTATGTGATCTTTGTCGATTTATTATTAGTTCAGTAATTAGTGAAAATTTTGGTCAATAACTGTCTTATATAGCATCGAATACCAATGTAAATACCAAACTGTATAAATTGATGACTGTAGTAAATTCATTCTGTAAATTCCTTTTAAAATTTATGAAGAATTTGTTATTGTGAACAGGTAATTACGTGGATTACGATATTGAAGGAGTGATGTATGATGCAAACATCAAATACGGAGGCTTGGTTACTACTATATCTTCACAATTGGGAGTGGACACGACAATTTATCATTTGAAAATCAAGTATTTCGTGAGTGGTCCATCTCCACCAATGAAGATTCATAACGATATGGGTGTGCAAGTTTATTTAGATCAACTGAAATGCAATTCTGATTTCTTTTCAAAATATCCTTTATGTGTGACATGTGTGGATAGAGCTATGGAATCCATTGAGTATCAAGCTAATCTCCAAACAACAAGGCAGGAAATTTTGAGATCCAACACACTATGTTTGACTGGCATAGATCCAGTTTTGGAAGGTTATATTGAAGAATATGAAGGAACTGAAATAATTTTAAATCCTCAACACGATTTGATTGTCGAGGATCAAGTTTATATAAACAAGCAAACTATATCAGAAGTTATGAAACGATATGCAGTTCTAAGAGAGTTTTGTTTCATTGCTAAAAGATCGAGTCCTACCTGATGAGATATATATGTTGATTTTAAAAATTACCAATATATTATAACAACTTACCATGTATATTAATGCTTGATTTTTTGCAGTTATTATCTAAAATGTGCAACAGAGAACTGTTCATGGGTTTTCAAATCCTCATGTTTGAATAATTCTAAGTTATTCAAAGTGAGAAAATTTTATGATACACATTCTTGTCCATTGAAGGAACAAATTCAATCAAAGCGACAGTCAACAAGTGGTGTACTTGGTGCAATGTTGATTGAAAAGTATGTCAATCTGAAAATCGTTTACACACCAACAGACATACGAGTAGTTATGCTAAGGATGCATGGTATTTCATTGACATACATGCAAGCATGGAGAGGAAAATAAAAAGCTTTCAAGACATTGAGAGGTGATCCTGCCGAATCATATGGAAAAATTCCAACATATTTATATATATTGAAAAAGACATATCCAGGGACAATTGTGAATTATAAAAAAACAGATGAAAGTCATTTTTTATATTCATTTACAACACTTGATGCAAGTATAAAAGACTGGGAAAATTATTGACCAATAGTGGTCGTTGATGGTACACATTTAAAATCAACATACGAAGGCACAATGTTGATAGCTAGCACACTAGATCCAGGAGGTATACCATTACTAAAATTAAAATTGATTTGTTTTATATATATAAAAAATATATGTTGTATTTATTGTGTAAATATTTGTTGTATAGGTCACATCTTGCCGCTTGCATACGGAATAGTTGATTCAGAAAATGATAATTCATGGTTATGGTTCCTTGAGAATTTTAAAAATGCATTTGGTGATAGAGAAGATATGTGCTTTGTTTCTAATAGAAATAAGAGTATATGGAATGCTACTGCAACTGTTTATCCTGAATTCAGACATTACACATGCATTTACCATCTGTGGACCAATTTACTAAAGAAAACACACACAGATACAGAAGAGGTGAGAAAATTATTCTTCAGTTTAGCAAAAGCTTCAAGAGTTTGATGAATTGATGGGAAGAATGGATCAGATTAATTCAAAATACAGTGCATATCTACGAAAAGCAAATTATGAGAAATGATCACGAGCACATTCACCAGTAAAAAGGACTTGGACACTAACAAGTAACATTGCAGAGTCAATAAATAATGCAATTCTTGTTGGAAGAAGGTTACCAGTGGTACCATTGTTGAAATTTGTGCGTAAAATAATTGAAGCTTGGAATGAGAAACACAACGAAGAAGGTAGAAAAACTACAACAACCTTGACAAGTAAATACAATAAAATGTTGGAGGACAATAGAAATTTGTCTCATCGTATGATTGTAAGTATTAAGAATTCTTTATTATACATAGTATGTTTTGATTTTATTATTGATAATGCATGTTTTTAAATGAAGGTACGCGCATCAACACAATACCTTCATACCGTTATAGATGGTGCAAAGAGGTTTACGGTATGTCTGAATACTCAAATGTGTAGTTGTGGCAGATTTCAACATGATGAGATCCCTTGTAGTCATGGAATTGCTTCTATCAGATATAGGAATAAACATCGCGATGACTACTATTCAGCTTATTATAGTAATAAGAATTGTCAGGATACATATGCAATACCAATTGAACCCTTGCCTTGCGAAAGCACTTGGGATGTTCCATCACATGTTTTGGAAGAGGTAATATTACCACCAATTGCAAGAAAGCAACCAGGCAGACCACCAAAAAATGATCGCAAAAAGGGATTCACCGAAGGAAAGGGGAAGAAGAGAAAAGTCATCTGTAGTGAATGTGGTATAGCTGGGCATAACAAGAAGACTTTCCCAAAAAAATCGCACGAGAATTAGCTTTGTGGTATTTTTGTTGTTAATTTTACTTTGCAGATAAAGTTATGCAGTTGACTTATATTACTTTTTTTAGATGTACTGTTTTTAAATTTCAATGGAACCTTATTTCAAAGTTGATTACTTTTTGTTATCTTTTCATATTATTGAAGTCATAATTGTTATTAAAGGTTGTATATAATAGCTATCATGTGCTCATCTGGATTACGTGTTGTGAAATATCCAGAAATAATGATAAAAAATGAAAATTATGGAATGCTATTCTACTGCTGATTTACGTATGGTAAAATAAGCCATAATATTGGTGAAATTATGTTAAATAGGCACAAATTTTGGTAGAAATATAGGATCATAATAATGGTTGTATATAGTAATTCAAATGTTTGCAGTATACACCAACCTAAAACAGTTAATTGGAAAAAACCTAGTTAATGTTTGTATCTTGGTATGACTGCTATCAGAAATAACACACTCTGTTAATGTAAAAAAATTAGTTTACTTATATTAAAAATGGCACAAAACTTGGTAAACGTGATGGTATATATACCAACCAAATGTCATAATAATGGTTGTATATATTAATTCAAATGCTTAAATTATATACGAAAATAAAACTGTGCATTGGAAGAAACAAGTTAAGGTTACAATCTTGTTTAGAACTGAAACCATAATAAATACTCTCTGTTAATGAAAATAAATATGTTTACTTATGATAAAAAAGGCACAAAACTTGGTAAACGTATTGGTATGTATACCAACCTAAAACTTTGAATGAAATCAAATCACTCATATAAAAAAAAATTAGTATAATATTTCAGTAATGATAAAACCCATTGTCATAATAATGGTTGTATATAGAAAATCAAGTGTTTGAATTATATACCAACCTAAAACTTTCAGTCATTAATACCTAAATAATTTACAAAATGTATATTGAATTTTATACCAAACTCACACATTTATAAACCAAACTTTTTTCATACCAAACTCACTCTATAATTTGTCACAAGAAAACTAACCAAATAAAGTAGATAATCTTAGAAATAAACACAATATCCAACAACGAAATTCAAAACCATCAAAACATATAAAACACGCAACTAAAGTACTATCCAAAAGTAAAACAAGAGATTCAACTCCATAATAAAATTCATGAAATTTTGTCTTAACAAATGAAACTTTTCATTCCTTCACCCTCCGATTTAACTGACCACCTTGCTTAGATGTTTCATCTTCACTAACAGTATCAGTATCAATTTTCATCTTTCCATATTCCCACAGTAATGCTTCAAATCTCAACCGAAGATTTTCATCATTGAAAACCGACATAGATATGTCCCTATCTCCACGACACACATATTCAGCAAAAACACAGGTATACAGACCACAATCACTACAAATATTACGACAAACAGCATAATTGGTATAATACATGGTAGAAGCAATCACAAAAAAAAGACATGATATACTTACGTTGAAGTGTCACGTTGTTGTGGGATGTTTTCACGATTGTCATATACCAACGGATCACCAACTGGCCTTCTAGAATAATGCACATCTGTATTCCATTCAATGTCTTTCCTTAAAGCATAATAATCAGTAGCAACTAGGAACAAATGTATTATTTTAGATAGTTTTTGAACCAAACTTGTGACTGCCTTGGTATGTTTTGCCCCATAACCATTTAACGAATCATAAATGTATAAACACATTTTCCTAACGGAAAAAACAACCAAAAACCAGTGGAATGCAACACTACTGTTGACTGAAATGCATACATGATCAACATCCACCCATGGAGTATTAGCAAGAATCTTATCACCTCTTATATTGAGCAATGTCATGATGTGTACTAATCAGACTTTCATCTTTACCATTGGCCTCCCACGCATCATGGATTTGTACAACCCAATTGATGAAAAATGGATCAGTTGTAGTAACTCTTGCACTATTGTTAGGATCATACTTGCAAAACTTACGAAGATAATACATTATCACATCAACATGCTGTATAAACAAGTGTTATTAGTTAGCACCAAACAATATAAATATAATCATAACTTGATTGAAAAAGACCACCATTGTCTGATTATGTACCTATTAAACTATATTTATGAGTCTATGTTTGTGTCATTAATTTCTTTTCCTAACATACATATCAAAGATAATTATCCTCAAAAAACTAAATTTCAGATTACAGTGACTACAATGAAGACCAATTTTACTTACCAATCACTAAAAAATCACAACAAAATCATATATCAAACCTTAGTTTACCATAAAGTGACAATGTAAGAAACTTACCAAATCTCCCCAAGGCTGTCCTGGATAAGCCAAAGGGTGAAACCAATCCATCAGATTCGCCCTACCAACACCAAACTCAAAAGAAGGGTCAATTGAATTTGAAGTAGCTGTGAAGAAACTAGTTTCTCTTTAAAACAACATGTTCAGTTATAAAATATATAATAATTGAACAAATTAGTAAAATACAATTACAGAACAATACATACTTTCCACGTTTCTTGGATAATTTGATATCAACCCATTTTTTAAAATGAAGGATAACTTCATTGTCCATATCAAACCCTTTGTGATTAACAAAAGGATGTCTCCATGAACAGTACTTCACTGTCTTCACCGATGTGCCACCTGATTCACTTAAGTTAATGTATGGTGATTGGGCATACTTTCCTGGAATCTTCGTACGAACATGTTGAATTGGTGTCACCTGTGTGCTTTCACCTTCACCAACACCAAACTGATTGACCTTTATTTTTCCAGCTTCAACAACTTCCAAAGGTGTGACACATATATTTTCAAATTCAACATCCACCAATGATGACACATATGTTTGTCTAGTTTTAAGAGCAATCAACTGTGATTCACGCATATTGGGCATAACAAAGTCATCCAATGTAGGAGTATTTCTATGTATTTCAAAATCAACAGAATCACCACCTATTAAACTATACAAATCATCAAAATGTAGCTATATTTTATGATATTTAAAACACAAACCAAAAAGGAACTAAAAATAGTTAGACATAACAGATTTAAGCTAACCAAAAGGAACTTACAACTGTTATCAAAAACATGTTTACGAATCGAAGATGGTGACTGGACACAATCTTTATCTCCACAATCTTGCAAATGTTCATTTTGAACATCAACTCTTTCTTGTCTTTGATCATCAACAACAACCTTAATGTTCTTAATATTAAATAAAAATTTCGAATCATTCAGTTATTACAATAAATCAGAAATATAACTAATTACAGATATGTAACCAACAAGAAGATTAAACATATTTAAAAATCAACACAATATATATACATTAACATTTATAATAATCTTGATCCATCATTATATTAACCACTGTTTGAACATATATATTTTTAGAGCATGATCACTACTTTAACAACATACTACAAATACATAAAATACAAACTGAAATGTTAAAAAGAATACAAACAACACTGCAACTTTCATATTGAACAATATACATTAATAAATAAATCAATTACTATACTAAACAAATAATCTAACTACCAACAGAAATGGGGTAATAATCATATTTATATACCAACAAATCTACATATGATAATATACTAACACAATAACCAATAAAATAGAAAGGCAAATAATTACTAACATTGTGATCTTTGCAACTTCCCTATTTTTGCCCTCTTTCAGAATTGTTCTAATTTCACGATTATAATAAATTTCATAACCACACTGATCTTTATTTTCTTCACAATATATATCCTATTTATGTTACAACTCTATAAATCTCAATATAAATAAAACTACATGTTAATACACTCACAAATCTAAGAATGGAGTGCTTAATAAATAAACCATTAACGCAACTTAAAATTAATGAATAAAACAATGAGCAATTTTGTAACTAATATGGTACACATGAATAAGGTACACTAACCCGTTCACCAACTGCATCTTTATTGGTTGAACCTTTTTTTTGAATAGATTTCAATTCTTCAATGATATTTTTAAAGGAAGAATCCATAAAAGCCTTCATCTCATTAAACTTATCATCTATATTTCTTTCTAACTTTTTCAAATCATTTCGAACCTAACAAAAAAGTTAAATGATGTTAATATTTCTTCTATATAATATATGACAATGATTAAATAATGATTTTAACCAAACCTTATCAATTTCTTGAGCAAGCTTCACCAAATCCTTACTGATTGTCGAACTCAAGTCACTTTCAGCATGATGTGCTGAATTATGAGGCAACTCTTTATCATTATCCATTTCAATGTTGTGAGCCTGCAAATTGTCATTTTATCTTGCAAAGCTACCACATTTACTCTTCTTTTAAATGCGTAATGATTCAAATTGCTAAGCTTATATGCTTCAATAACAGCAAGCTCCTCCTCCATGAACGCAATGTCTTCAAACATATACTAACAACACAATAATAAATTATGAATATAACCATAAACATACCCAGAAATAAAATAAGTATTTAGAACTATAAAATTTTTATTACCTGATTTCCATTTTTTCTGAACATTCCTTTCTTGAGATGGTCAAAATAGATTTTATTTTTTGAAATATCCCAATTGAATATGTGAGGAGTTCGATTGGATGAACGAATTGCAATTGACGCATCAACTTTGTTGCAACACTCATAGAACCAAATTTGCAACGCAAGTGGGAATCCTTCAAAC
>JAJONR010009894.1:0-32880 GCA_029582245.1 Solanum etuberosum
GGTATGTACTCAAGCAACGATTAAAGGCACTAAATGTAAGTTACCTATTTCAAAAAAACGATTTAAGGCACTAAAATGTGAGGTAAATAACGGCTAAATTAATGTATTTTTGGCCTCACATCAGTCATGACTAAAACAACATTTTCTAGGAAAAGTCACCCAGCGGCATCAACAAAAGCCTAATGACGTAAGTTCTGGCGCATACAACTATAAACCAAGGCGGTGGTTCTTCTCATTGTCTTTTTGGCTCACCTGTCAATGATTGAATAGCAAGAATTATTTAGAAAACAGGTGCAATCATTCGGTTCAATGATTGATACTCGAGGGGAATTTGGGCACCAAACTGGGGAGATGAGAAAGCCTAAACTGACCCAAGAATGTATGCTTGGAAATCAGGAAACTCGATGGTTTTCGCTTGGCTACTAGACTCCATGAAACCTGCTACATGTTACCATATAGCATGTGAAAAGTGAAATGATAAAGTTTTGTGATAGACAGCGGAAATGGTAATCTTGGTGATGAAGCAGAAAACGACATAAGAAAGGTAAGAGATCATGAAGGTTTAAATATGAAAATGAAAAATATTAGGACAATGGAGCCTTTTCATGACTCAATTAATGACAACTACATGGAACCAAAAAAAGGACGGAGAAACTGGAACTAGAAAAAAAGTGATCAAGGATTCATTAGAACCAAACGCCCACCCTACAAGATCACACTGAAATTCCAGGCAACTCTCCACGGTCCAACTCTAATTTACCATTTGTTACTTTAGACATTGACCTTCGGTTGCCAAACATAAAGGTGTTACATTATATGAACTTGTCAAGCCGCAAAGACCCCTAGCTATTGGGTTGCTAGAAAACAATGGGCTCAAGTCAGAATCACCCGGCTAGCACCATAGAAAGGTGCATTTGTGTCAGATTATATTGGATAATCTCTGCATGTGTTGGAAAATGGCTCAGACGTGCTTGCCGAAGAGTTGTTGTGGACTACGCGTGTGGGAATGTGTTGAAGCACAATGATCTCTAGATCTACATTTAAGATCTTGTGAAGTTCTGATTAAGTTTAGATGATTGACAAACTGTGTACAAGTGACATTTATATGCTGAAGAATGAAGATTGAAGTATCAAGAACTAGGTCCTCGGAGATCTCCTAATAGAAGTGAATATACAACCAACACTGCTAGAGGAACTCATTCTTTGCGTAGAGAAGGAGACTGCCAAAGATAGAAGATTAAGATTGTAAATGTGTGTACCATAATTTTGAAGGATGGTAATACTGGAGAATTCAGTTCAGCAAGGAACTTGAAAGCTATACAAGGGAAGTTACCACAAACTTGCACATGAAATTAGTTACAAACAAGGTGACAAAGAAGCTCATGTGCGTTAGTTTCAACCGAAAAAAATGCACGGTGATTACTTTTTCATATCTGATTTGTGTCGGTGCATCATTTCGCTGACTACTTTCTCATATCTAATTTGTGTAGCACCATGCCATCCTTTCGGTAACTACTTTCTCATAGCTAATTTGTGTAGCACTATGTCATTCTCCCGGTGACTACTTTCTCATATTTGATTTATGTAGCACTGTGCATCTTCTTGGACTACTTTCTCATATCTAAGTTACGTAGTACTGTGTTTCGGTGACTCCTCATATCTAATTTGTGTAGTTCCTTGCGTCTTACTAGTGATAGTGATACTCTCTCTCCCGTGACTAAAATAACATATGTCTGCCTTGTTCTATCTATGGTTGTTGTTTTCCATTGGTCTTGTAATCTATTGGACATTAAGAATGTTTTTCTCTACGATGATCTCGAGGAAGAAGTCTATAGAGAGAAACTACCTGGTTTTGTTGATGGGGCGGGGGAGTCTAGTAACCTTGTATGTTGATTGTGCAGGTAATTTTATGGTATGAAAGTCTTCTCAAGCTTGGTTTGGGAAGTCAACACAGTAATGCAGGAGTTTGGCATGACTCGTAGTGGAGCTGATCACTCTGCGTTACATCGTATCCAGTATTTCATGAGAAGACTAAGCACATTGAGATTGACTGTCAATTTTGTGAAGCCGAGTGATCAACATGCAAATATCTTCATCAAGCCCTTACTGGTCCTAGTATTAATTACATCTATAACAAGCTAGGTCCACATGACTTGTATGCACCAACTTGAGGGGGAATGTTAGAATATGAATAGGAACAAGAATAATATATACAATCCCACTTAGAATAGGAATAAGAATAGAAGTAGAAATGGTATAGAGAATCCTACTTGGAAAAGGATTATAATGTAGGGTGTGTTTGGTATGAAGGAAAATGTTTTTCATGGAAAATGTTTTCCTAGAAAATGTTTTCTTGGAAAACGAGTGAATTTCTAACTTATTTTCTGATGTTTGGTTGGTGAGTAGAAAATATTTTTGAATGTTTGGTTGATGAATGAAAAATATTTTTTAGAAAATATTTTTATTTTTGGCTCGAGACTAGAAAATACTCTTTAGGAAAATAATTTCTGATCTGAAAATCAACCCCGATAATTGATCTAGGACCCGACCTGACACCCGAACTAAGACAAGACTCCGATGACTGTTCCAAAATCCGACCTTGAGATCTGACCCAGGACCTGACCTAGGAAAATATTTATTAAAAACAAAATTTTTTGATGGGTTGGCGGCTGGGGGAATGGGGTGGGGGTACGGGTGGCATAAAAAATGAAAATTTTAAAAATTGAAATATTTTTCAAAAATAATTTTTTAAAAAAAAATTGACGGGGGGTTGTGTAAAAAATGATTTTTTTTTTAAAATTTGAAATATTTCTGGGGGTTTGTTTGTGAGTATGTGTAAAAATATATTTGAAATTTTAAAAATAAGAAAATTTAAAAATTGAAAAAAAAATTGAGGAAAATGTTTTGGAAAAAAAATATCGAAGGATGAGGTAGAGTTTTGGAAAATGTTTTCCTTAATTTTTGAAGGGAAGTCATTTTCCTTAAATTTGAGGAAAATGAGTTGATTTGGAAAACATTTAAGCCAACCAAACATGGGAAAATTGGAAATCATTTTCCAGAAAATGTTTTCCTCCCTACCAAACACACCCGTAGTGTCCTAATTGGAAAATTAGTCTAATGTAATGTCTATGAATATTGTTTCATGCAACAATGTACAGACACAATTCAATAATATTTTTCTTTTATTTTTCTCACAAGAGTGATAAAGAAACCCTTTCTTGATCTTTTTGGATTCGTTTCTTGAAAACTCTATGGTCAAGGGTTAAGATTTCTATTAGTGATTCATGAATAGACGAAGGAATTTGAGTTGGAAAGCTTGAAATCCATGGAAAAGGACTTACTTTGATGGATGAGGATGAGAGGAGGAGAGAAAACCACTTCTAGGGCTTGAAAGAATGGCTAAAACTGTGAAAAATCGGACTAAAATTGACTTAAACGATTTTCCGTGGTCCAACCGGCGTTTCCACAGTGAAACACCTATCCAGAATTGTTCAACGCAAGTGAAACGCATATATAAAACAGAATACTTTTAATTTTTCCTCAACTGGCGTTAGACCGGCGTTTCACTTGTCCCGAATTGTTCAACGCCGGCGAAATGCATGTACAAAACATAATGTCTATCAAAACTAAAATGATCATAACTTTTGACTCAGACCTCAGATTGATGAAAGGTTGGCAGCGTTAGAAAGAAGAGTCAAAAGACCTTTAATTTGATAGGTAATGGGACACATAACTCTTCATATTCTAAGAGATATGCTCGTTTGAAGTTCATCCTTGTTTGATCTCATGCAAAAATTCAATCGGAGAGGCTTTGAACTTGACTTGGTGTTAGAAGCCCCTTATGACCCTAAACCACATCCGATACACTTCCCACACTTTGGAATGGACCTTAACGCACATGTACAAGTAGGATATCACCCGGTCTAATTTTATGCCCTTAGGACTAATGGTTCGGATCCTTAGCATAGAATTTGCGAGGTGTTACAGGTTCAGTCATCAGAATCTCTACCTCTTTAATGCTAATCTACTGATCTGTTATTTCAGAACTTTGCCTCAGGATATTATGAGATCTAAAAACTTTACCTGAAAAAATTATTAGCTCTTGCAATATGGTTTTTGGGAGTCTTTTCATTTGCAGATTAAGTTTTTTTGCTCTACCGTGAACACAACCAATTTTGGCAGCTCTACCTTCGCTGGATAAATAAATTTCTTTTCCTAATTTCACGGAAAGAAACTCTTGCTCTTGTTGCTAACAACTCTTCATTTGTGATGAGGAATATAGGTCAAAAAAGAGTTACCGCGAAAAGAAATACTTGTGTATCAGTAATTTTGCCAGTTACGTATTTTTCATCGTGAGGGTAATTAATATTCTTGCTACATTGAAAAGTAGGCCACATCAGCTTGCTTTTGCAAGTGACATGTTCCATTTTTGCTCTAGAATCTACCATCTCACTGATGAAACAACAATCTCCGAAATTCTAGATTCATATAATATGTATTTTATGTGGTCTCATAAGGTGATCAAGGTATCATATGCTCATAAACTTCGGGTTTTACCCCTTGCCTCTCTTGCACCATCAATGTGCTAATGTTTCATCTTCTTTTAACCTTTCCTCGAATCTTTTAAACATGCCACATTTACTTGTGCCTAAGATGAATATGCAGGGCTGTGCGCATTGCACCGTTTTCTAACAGATTGGCCCATTCAGTTCCTCCAAATATCCAAGGGTTGCGATGTTTGTGCAATTTTGAAGCACTTAGGTTTTCCGAACCCATACGCATGCTTGCAGCAAAGATGGTTGATCGAATGGTAAAAAAGAGCTCTAAAACTAGTGGAAGATATGTTTCGGTGCACATCCGCTTTGAAGAGGTATTACCCTTTTCATCTTAAACCATGCTTCAATTGTTTGTTCTCTTTAAGGGCTACGCTGATCATCCAAGATTCTTTTCCTTTTGAAAGTTGAGACTGCAACTTAAAATTGTTTTCTCTCTTATAATAGGACATGGTTGCATTTTCATGCTGTACTTATGATGGCGGGGAAGAAGAAAAACATGAGATGGATATTGCCCGTGAAAGAAGTTGGAGAGGAAAATTCAGGCGAAGAGGAAGAGTTATAAGGCCAGGTGCAAACCGAGTCGATGGCAAGTGCCCGCTAACTCCACTTGAGGTATGAAGGATTTGATTAATGGCCCCGATTTTTTGCTTGTGCTCTCTCTACTTTTTTCCTTTCTGTTGCCCTCCCATTTCAGCTTGTAACAATTTTTGAGATTTTGACAAGTATTGTGATGTACTTCTGAATTATTGAAAATAACAAGAGTTGAAATGCTCTCAGACATGGGTCACATAAGTCCCTAAACACCTTTCCCCGTCACTCTCTCTCTTCAAATCTCGTCACTGATGGACACTATTTTCCGACCTGACCCATCCACTTCTCTCTCCTCAAAACCCTACCGAACTTCGTCTTCCCCAACCCTCTTCTAGAGTTTCTCTCTCCTCGAAACCCTTTTGCTATTCTCTTTCTTGCCCCTTGCGACCACTATCATCAGCAAAACACACCCCTTTGACCATTTTCCTCCCGGAGTACAAACCAGCCAGTCACAACTGACAAAACCCAAGTTTGAGTTTTTCACAGTACTTCCGCCGCGAGATTCTGGTCGGTTGGTACGTGGTGGTAGTCATCTCTCTTCCTTTGTTTGTTTCCTGCTCTCTGGCAGTTTTATTGGACATGGGGGAAAATAGAATATATTTTAACGCGGGCTTCAAGTCTTTTGATATCAGGAGACGGAATTCTGATAGATGTTCTCTATTTGAATGGGTGGAGAGAAGTCGAAATATGATGAGGTGAGTATCTTTGAGCAAAAAGATCATGGAATGGATTTGCTACACTTTTCAGGAGGCTTCGAAGGATCAGAAAAATCTGGTCTGGAGATGGAAGACAAAAGATGCTTGTACAAATGACTTCAGTACAAGGAAGTGCAATGCTTATGGCAGATAAATGAGCATCTTGGCATTAAATGGTGAAGGGAGATCTACTTTAATCATCCCTGAAGCTGCATTGAATGCAGGTTGGTTGGACATTGCTTTTAAGATAGAGAGGTTCATTAACTCTTCCTCCCATCTGGACAAAACAGAACCCCCAAGATTAACTGAAGCAAGCTACCCTTATGCAAAGGCTGTCCAAGATAGTAACTGGCAAACAAAAAAACTTCGAGAGGCTGAGCTGAGCATCAAAAATATCCATCAGAGAGAACAAATTGTCACAGACTGACCGGTGCTATGACAGAATTCTCATCCTGCATTGAAGAAATGGAGATGGTTGATCCTCCTTTATGTGGAGGCTCTTTCACCTGGAGAAAGGGAGAGGATCATATTTGTGCTTCTAGAATTGACAGATTTCTATATTGTGCAGAGCGGGGAGAAAATTTTACTCAAATAATTCAGAGCAGCCTTCCCAAAATTGCTTCAGATCATAATCCTATTGTGTTGTCCTGTGGAGATGAAGGGTGGAGAAAGTCTTAATTTAAATTTGAAACATGGTGGTTAGAGAAGGAGGGTTTCAAAGAGAAGGTGAAAGATTGGTGGGAGTCATTTAGTGTGACTGCCTGACCAGGTTATATATTTGGCTGAAAGTTAAAAATATTTAAAGTGAAGCTTAAGGAGTGGAGCAAATATAATAAGGGGAACTGGAAACAAAGGAAGGAAGATATTCTCAATCAAATTTCTAGTTGGGAAACAATTCAGGAACAAAGGCCCCTTACAGATGATGAACTGCTGCAAAAGACACATCTGGGCATGGAATTTGAAGATGTGGCAAGGAAGGAAGAATTAGCTTGGAAGCAAAGATCAATAATCCAATGGCCAAAACAAGGCGACAAGAACACACGATTTTTTCATAGAATTGCAACTTCTCATAAAAGATTCAACTATATAGACCAATTGGAAGTGGATGGAGCTGTTACTAAGGATCAAGTTGTGATCAAAGAGGCCATACATAATTTCTATAAAAACCTCTACAAGGAGGCAGAACAATGGAGACCTGAGTTGAGACTGCAGGAGGCTACAATGATCACTGAAGAAGAAAAAGTATGGCTGCAGAGACCTTTTGAGGAAGAAGAGATAAGGGAATGCTTAAACTTGTGTGCAATGGAGAAAGCCCCTGGTCCTGATGGCTATCCAATGGTGTTCTTCCAGACTTTTTGGGCTCTGTTGAAGGAAGACATCACCAATATAATTCAATTTTTTCATTCTAATCAGACTTTTGAGAAGAGCTTTAATGCAACTTTTATTGCTTTAATCCCAAATAAACCTGGAGCATCAGAGTTGAAGGAATTTAGGCCAATCAGCCTGGTGGGGGGAGTCTACAAGATCATTGCTAGATTGTTGGTTGAAAGGCTAAAAAAAGGCGGTGTCTAAATCGATCAACAAACATCAAATGGCTTTTGTAAAGGGGAGGCAAATCATGGATGCAACACTCATTGCTAGTGAATGCATTGACTCAAGAATGAAAGGAGGAGCCCCTGGTCTAATGTGCAAATTGGATATTCAGAAAGCCTATGACCACGGGAATTGGTCTTTCCTTCTGAATACTCTCAAACAAATGGGATTTGGTAGCAAATGGATAAAGTGGATTGAGGTATGTGTAAAAACAATCAAGTTTTCTGAATGGGGAACCCGTGGGCTTTTTCGAATCAGAAAGAGGGATGAGACAGGGTGATCCTTTCTCCCCTTTCTTATTCATTTTGGCAATGGAAGGCTTTGATAGTATGATGAGGATTGCCACACAAAACTGATGGATTAGAGGCTTTCAGGTCAGAGATAGAGTGGGGAAAGAAAAATAAGTGTGTCATATGCTCTATGCGGATGACACTATCATTTTTTGTGAACCTACAGCAGAACAAATTAGCTACATCAGAGTGATTTTGGTTTTGTTTGAAGCAGTTTCAGGGTTGAAAGTAAACCGGGGAAAAAGTAGTCTCTTTCCAATAAATGAGGTCCCTCAAATCCAGCAACTAGCAAGTATGTTGGGATGCAGAGTGGAGCATTTACCTACCATATATCTGGGCATGCCCCTGGGTAGCAAACAAAAAACAATGGAGATATGTAATGATATTCTGGTGAAAACTGAAAAGAAACTTGCTAGATGGAAGGCACAATACCTATCCCGTAGATTGATCCTCATAAATTCTATTCTGGACTCTTTGCCAACCTATGTGATGTCCTTGTTCCCAATCCCAACAAAGGTGGTGAAAAAACTAGACAAGCTTAGAAGGAACTTCCTATGGAAAAGTAATAAGGAGGGAAAGGGTTATAACTTAGTCAACTGGAAGAATGTACTTCTTAGCAAAGACAAAGGGGGTTTAGGGATCAGAAATTTGAGGCTGCAAAGTGAAAGCCTTTTGATGAAATGGTTGTGGAGATACACTGAGGAAGATGCAGCCTTTTCTAAAAGGATGAGTTTTGGATAAACGTGGATAAGTTGGGTCAGTCAATGCATATCAACAGTGATGTTTCCAGTACTTATAAATGGTGCTTCAACAGGTTTATTCAATGCACATAGAGGATTGAGACAAGGTGAACCCTTGTCCTCATTTCTGTTTATTTTGGTTATGGAGGGACTTAATAATATGATTTAAGACAACAAACAGTTACGGCTAGATCAAAGGTTTTGAGATGGCAAGTAATGGTGATAACAGTTAAGAAGTTACTCAGTTTGCAATATGCTGATGAATAAAAATTAAAATATTTTTTGGGGTACTTATAGTTCTGTTTGAAGGAGTTTCCGGGCTGCATATTTACTGGAGGAAGATCTCCTTGTACCCTATAATGAAGTTCCTCTGACGGAGCATCTAGCTGCAATTTTAGGTGGAGATGTAGGCTTCTTACCAACAGTCTATCTTGGAATGCTTTTGGGAGCTAAGTCTAAAACCAAGAAGATCTGGAACAGTGTCATAGAAAAATGTGAAAAGAAGTTAACGATGGATGTCACAACATATGTCCTTGGGGGGAAGGCTCACACTTATCAACTCAGTATTAGATGCCCTTCCAACTTATATGATGTCCCTATTCCCCATCCCTGCAGGGGTCATCAAAAGGTTGGATAGTATCAGAAGGTCCTTATGGCAAGGCAATAAGGATGAGGGAAGTTTTCACTTGGTCATGTGGAATGAAGTAATTATAGGTAAAACGCAAGGTGACCTAGGTATCAGAAACATGAAATTACAAAACTGGCTCTGGAGATGAAATGGTTATAAAGGTTCACCCAAGAAAGCCAACTTTTGTGGGGTAGAGTCATCAAGATAAAATACGGGGAGATACAGAGGATGACAGAATATTACAACACTTTGGAATCCTTCCGCGGTCTTCAAGAGAGGTCTGATTTTCTCAGATGGAAGGACACAACTCTAGCTTATTTAAGGTGAGGGATGCTTTTAAAATGATGAACCGGGCAAACTTTCAGATTGTAGACTGGCCTTGGAAACACATTTGGAAGACCAAAACCATACACAAGGTAGCCTGCTTTGTGTGGTTATAGCAAAAGAGGTTGTCCTTCCGAAGAATAATCTGGCAAGAAGAAATATTACTCTCTGCCCAAGATGTTTTCTTTGTGGAGAGAAAGTAGAGTCAGTTAATCATCTATTTCTACACTGCAAAATTACAGTTCAACTTTGGATACTTTTCATTAGTCTTAGAGTCATTTCTTGGATCATATCCAGAAAGATCCTGAAGTTTTACATAGTTGGGAGGAAGCAGGAGTTCAGGATAAGACAGGAAGACAGGAGTAGTTGGAGAATTGTCCCTGCAAGCACTTGGTGGACAATCTAGAAAGAAAGGAATCCCTGGTGTTTTAATGATTTGAGTAACTCTGTGCGCAAGATCTGATGGAATTGCCTTCTGCTTTTGTTTTTGGTGTATACAGATTTATTTAGAGGAGTCTGTTGATATAGTTGATGTTCCAGTACTATTTAGGACGGAGGAATCTATTTCCTTAGAATCTCAATTGTAAATATGGTTTCAGTACAACCCATGTACTATTTAGGATGGGGAGTGGGATAGTCAAGGGGGTGGGGGTTGGGGGATTGGGTGGGTGGAAGGAGACAATATACTTGGAACCAACTTGTTTTCTCTACTTTCATTAGCGAAATTATTTTCCACATTTTTGAGGAACTTGTTTTCCTAGAGAAAATATTTTCCAAACATTTTGACCCAACCAAACATAGGAAAATTGGAAAACATTTTCCTCCATGCCAAACACACCCTAAGTAGCTTAAACATCATTTATATCACCCATGCTGCACAAAATCAAAGCAAACAAATACATTTGTTTTTGGGCCATTTTGCTTCTTTCCCTCAAAAAGTCTTGAATTCCTTTCTTTCCATTTCACTTGACAAGATGGCTGCAGGTATAATGTGCCATATATTTACATTTAATGTGAAATTGATTTTGAAGTGGCTAAACTTATAAAAGTTTATAAATTTTGGATGTCTAAAATGGGGTCCTAAAATCAACTATCTGTGCATTTTCCCAGATCGTCTTGGCATTGTCACCATATATGCCGTATGAATCTAACACTTTAAGGGGCTATCACCCTAATTGTACCTCCTTATTTAGGATGGTATAACTAGTTGCCGAATTGATTCTAACTACTATCCTATACCGGCGCATGTAGTTTCTAGTCAAACATTTCAACTTTCAGAAACAGTTGTCCTCTCAGTTCTAAGGTACTCCAAAACATTTAACATCATCATTTGATCATCATGAGGTCCATTAAACATTAAGGGGTCGTTTGGTAGAGTGTATAAGAATAATGCTAAATAGAGTGTATTAGTAATGCTTGCACTAGCAATGCATGTATTAGTTATGCTTGCATTAGTTATACATAGATTATTTTTATGCATTGTTTGGTTTGATGCATAAAAAAGTAGCATGCATTGCATAAAAAAATTAATTTACAAAGATACCCTCCACTATTATGGTAGAAAAGATGTAAAAAAGGTTTTGAGGGGCAATTGGGTCTTTAATCATGCTAATGCATGCATTAAAACCATTGCATTGCTAATACCATGATATCCATGGCATTCGGAATACACACCTTAATACACAATAGAGTGTATACATAGGTTGGAAAAGAGTACCAAACAAGGTATTAGTAATACACAAGGCTAATGCATGCATTATTTTTTCTAATACACTCTACCAAACGACCCCTAAGAGTTTGGCATGATTAGTCCATGAATATTTGAAGCATCATTCTTGAAAATATCAACTTTAACATTAAACTTGAAACAATACTTTGAAAACAGAGAACATTAACACTGTCAACATCATTAAATTCGTGAAATATTTTTGCACACAATTCAAGTGCTATTTTTATTTGCAAGACATTAAATAGCCAACTTATCATATTTACATGTACATAACATAATAGATAGCACAAATCAAAGGTATAGCCCCCTCACTTAAACAAACTTATACCGACATTTCAAACACTTTTTACAAGTTCAATTCATGCTAATTTTAGAAAAGATTCCTTAATAGCAAATACATCCTAACTTACCTCAATTATACTCCCAAAGTACTCCCGACAAGTCAAACACATTCAATACGTCAACAATATCAATCTACATCAATTATAAGTAAATTTTGTCAGTTGAGGTTCATACGATCAAATATAACACACTTTCGAGATCACAATTGACTTCTTGATATTTTATTCTCCATTACTACCGTCCTTTAAGTCCAATTATTACCCGTACAAGGTTATTACAACTCATTTAGGTCATTAATTAAATTTTCTAACTGAATTTAGCCAGCACTATTCATCATCTTCTCTACAATACCCACTTTTGGGATTACTTTAATGTAAATATAGTATTTCTACTCATATAATCAAGCCCCAGAATCATTATTGAATATTGCGATTGGAAATGGAGAAGTGGAAATTTCCTCTCTCGAAGAGCACTAAAATTTTCCCTCTGAAGGTTTCAATGAAAAGAACTGGTGGTGTTTACAATTTTCTTTTGGTAGATGTAGAACATGATAGCCATTGAATATTTTAAAGCTTGTCAAAAACTCGTTCCCTCGCCCCGCTCAACGTAGTTGCTGGATATGGAGAACCAGAGAGGTCCTGTGCTGCTCTCAAAAGAAAACCAAGCAAATACTTGATTTTTTTAAATATCTCACAAGTCTCTTTTTATAGTTGTCGTTTACGACCCTTTACTTAATATCGTTTTTGCCAACAACTTAGTGAACTTTGCTCCACAATTTCATAGCCCTCTTTTGTCTATCTATATTTTTTTGTGTCTGGTACAATATACATCAAAGCTTGGTTTCACTTTTAAAACCATTATCCAAGACTCTTTTTGACCAACTGTGACCGATGCTCCAAAATGAGGACTTGTCTCATATTTCTCATGTGTAAGACTACACTAATCCCATTATTGAATTCACTTTTTGACGTAGTCATCATCTATACTTTCCACGGACTCCGTCAATTACTTATTATGTTGTTACAACCTGTTACTCGGGCTCTTCAAATATATATGGGTGCGTGTCGGATCCTCCAAAAGTAGTGCAGTTTTGAAGGATCCGACACAGGTGCGGTAACATTTTTGAAGAGTCCGAGCAATATAGGTTACAACACTATATATGGTCCTATCAAGAACAATTAGGTTATGTCACACTTAAGGAACAAGACAAAGGTCTATTACAAACAACTTGCAGTGTTTAAACGGAGCCATTCAAGCATTAAGATGCATTTAGAGTAAGAATTTTTAAAATCTTTTTTCTAGGCACTACATGGTGGAAGACTGCTAAGTTGTTCTATTAGTGTATACATTCTTTCTAACTCTCTGTTGTTGCAATTCCTTTAACTGTATCGCTCAATGAAGACTATCACGGGATTGGCAGAAAAACAGAATAAATCTAGGAGGAATCCTTGATAGGTATATCCAAACCAAGTGTAATGCTAATTTCTGTTGCATCATCAACTTTGAAGTTTGTGGTTGCAGAGAATGTTTCCGAAGATATCTGATTTGTTTCCCGATTCAAAAATTTAAGTTGGATTTTTTGTGGTCCACGGATTAAGGTGGACATACATAACCTTTTAATAACTTTCCTCTAAAATGCGTCCTCTTCGTAACTGAATCTCCACAACCATTTGCAAAGAAGGTTGTGTTGCGTGCCTTCTATCTAATTTGTTATAATTGATGTAAGTGTTCCAATTGACTAGGTTGATGGTCTTCTTCTCTTTGTTTTCTTTCCATAAGAAATCCCTACATAACTTGTCCTATCTTTGAGCAATTTTGATTGGGTTGGAACAAATGGACCTGGTATATGTGGAAGAGAATTTAGAACAGTATTTGACTATTTGTTACGAATTAGGAAATCATTATGAGGAGAGGTTTAGAATCCCTATAATTGTATAAAGGGAAAAGGCTCAAATATGCCATCAAACTTTGAGAAAAGGCTCATTTATGCCATTCGTTCAAAGTTTGGCTCATCTATGTCATTACTGTTTGAGAAAAGGCTCATCCATGCCATTATTTTTGTAACTCCGGTTTCGCAAAACCATTTTTTACCTCAACAAAACCCCAAAAAACTTTTATCACTTTTCAATTGGGGTTTCCGATCAAATACTCTTTTTGCTTTTTCTTCCTCAAGAACATCAAGAACTCCCAAATTTTCAACTTCAATTTTTCACGAAATCACCTCAAATTTCGGCTACGTACCAAAATTCTAAAATCACTTTGGAGTTAAAAAAACCCACCTGTATTAAAAAATAATATTCCAAAAAAATGGAAATCAGTCCCAAAATTTTGAAAATCTGCTTTGGTTGGGTTTTATTTTGTTGTTGTTTTTGATACTAGATCTTTGTTCCCTAGTGCTTTTTGAGTCTATGTTCAAAATTTCAAGTGATTTTGAGTTGTGGAGAAAATTCTACCATGAAGGGATGTTGATGTTTTGAAACTTTAAAGAAATTTCAAGTGAGTCTTGTTAAGATAGGTTGAATTTGAGCTCAAAAGATATTGAGTTTTGGTATAGAGCTCGGAGGGAAGCTATTCTTGAGATTTGAGGTGATTTCGTGAAGAATTGAAGAAGTTGGAAATTTGTGAGTTCTTGATGTTCTTCGTGAGTTCTTGGTGATTTTGAGGAAGAAGAAACAAAAAGAGTACATTTGATCCAAAACCCCAATTGGAAAGTGTTAAGTGTTGTTTGAGGTAAAAACTGGTTTTGCAAAACTGGAGTTAAAAAATAATGGCATGGATGAGTCTTTTCTCAAATGGCAATGACATAGATGAGCCAAAATTTTAACGGATAACATAAATGAGTCTTTTCTCAAATTTCGATGACATATTTGTGCATTTTCCCTTGTATAAATAGGAACAAAAATTACTTTCCTTTCTTTTTAGGATTACTAGTAAACATTATATAAACCCCAACATGCTTGAGGGAATAATCAAGCAATCCATTCTCATATATCTTCTTTCTTAACATGATATCACAGCCAAGGGTTTGAGTCCCTACTTTGAAAATTCTCTCTCTGAACATTCTTACTTCTCTTTTCTTCCAGAAAAATAACAATGAACCCCAGCAGCAGCGCTGAATTGGAAATTCAGTTCACAACCACCACAGCATCATTAAATCACACTGCCAACATAAAGAGAATCCCCATCTGCCGGCGATCCCCAGCCAGAAACCTTCAACGAAAGCTGTGTGTGAACACACACGTCACTACAGCTACAATGCTGCAGGCTCTGGTGCATTGCTTTACTGACCATTCTGTATGAGCCACCTAGCCCTCCAGTCTTTTCCCTACCTCTCACCGTCCCCTAAAACCTAGTATTTTATCCAAATCTCAAAGTTGTTCCATTCTTTTCCTTTTTCTTCTCAGATTATTTAATTTTTTCCCTTTCTTTGATTTCATCAGAGAGTTACAATCTGTAGATTCTTTTAGCTTGATTCCCTACTTTTCTGTTTGAACTAAAAAAAAAGGAGCAGAATGAGTGATGAACAAGGAAGCTTTCTAAGAAGCCAAGAGAAAGAGTTGGTTCTGAACTAAAGGTGCAAGGTTTGTTAACGAAGAAGCATCCACGACAATCAAATCGGTTTTGCGTTCTACTCCAATTGCAAAAATAATAATGAGCTATAACATTAAACGATACCATCATTTTAGGCATACTTTTATAATGGAACACAACGAACTTAGAGCCTGTTGGGATTGGCTTAAAAGTTGGTCAAACCTACTTTTAAGTCATTTTTAGCTTTTGGGAGTGTTTGGCAAAGTTAAAAATAACTTAAAATAAGTTTAAAATGACTTAAAAAAGTTAAAAATCAAAAGGACTCTCCCTTCTTTTTATTTTTTGACTTTAAAGTCATTTAAGTTTGACTTTTTATTTTTTGACTTAAAAGCTACTTTTTCTTAGGCCAATCCAAACGGGCGTTTAATGTGTAGGCAGGGGTGGGCATGGTATTGTATATACCGAATTACCATACCATATCAAAATTTTCAATACCGTCGTTTTGGTATTATGGTATTTGGTATGGTATATGGTATATATTTTAATTTTTATTGGTATTCGGTACGGTATTTGAAAATAATATACCGAATACCATACCGAAGTATATAGTTACATAAATAACATATATATATTATTAAAATACTAACAAATATGCAACCTATTAGTATAATCTAAATGTTTAGAAGCTGAAACTTTGACTACTCTATGTAGATTGAAATTTAACTATTTAACAAAAAGAGTTGTTTTTGCTTTTTTTGAATCGAAGTCATAATACTCTATTATACGAGTATATATTAGTAGAAGTTGAACAAACTATGGTTACTGATTTACCATACCGTAGAATACTGAAAGTGAACTTCAAAATACCGAACTATGTTGAATTAAATTGGTATGGTAATGGTATAATGTTTTAAAAACCGAATACCGAAATTATGGTACCGAAACTTTGAAATACCGTACCATACCATGCCCACCCCTAGTTGTGGGTGTATTTTTAGAGAACATTCAATCAAAACATAATTTCTTGTATAACTTTGAGTAAACTCTGTAAGTGGAAACCCATTTTTCTCCGTAACCTGCTCTAATAAAATATCTCTAAGTTATTTCTCCAATAAATTGTCCATAAGCTAGCCTTGTCCAGTTTCCTTCCTCTCTTAACATAATATTCAACTGAATTGGTGGTTTTCTTATTTTACTTTTCTCCCTCCCCACAATCTTTGGGAAGATTCAATTGACTTTTGATGAATGAAGAATTGCTCAAATGATCTTGTAAAGATTAGTGTGGCTTTGGGACCAAAATCGATATACTTTATGTTCTTCTACACAGCTCTTGTTTATATAGGCGAGACTTCTTAACTGCTTTGGTCGTCTCCTTCCCTGCAACTTGCACTATGATGAATGACAAACTGTAGCAATAAATATTTTCCAAGAAATGCTTCTGGGACAAGTTATCAAAATATTATAATATTTGGGTTGTAAAATAGGTGATTGGATGTTGTTTACTGATGAAGAACTTCCCACTTTGTTTATGCTTTACTGAGCTCCGCAAAGTTGCGCTTTCTTTTGATAGGGTGAAGGATATGTTTCATTTTCTGGTTTATCAAGCTGAGCGATTCAATGATTTTGTTCTTTAGGTAGGCATGATGCTTAGAGGTATGGGGTTTGACAATAACACCTCACTTTATGTTGCGGCGGGAAAAATTTATAAAGCTGAGAAATATATGACCCCACTCAAACAGATGTTCCCACGGCTGGAATCAAAGGATACATTAGCTTCCACAGAAGAACTTGCTCCATTTGAGGTACGACTCTGTGGCCACTTTTGCCTCATGAAATAGGCTTATTCTATCAGAAAAGTAAGCTGCAATAAATATTTGGTTCAGGGACACTCATCTAGGTTGGCAGCACTTGATTATACAGTCTGTCTTTATAGTGAAGCTTTTGTCACAACTCAGGGTGGCAACTTTCCTCACTTCTTAGTGGGTCACAGAAGATATCTGTATGAAGGACATGCAAAGACAATTAAACCTGATAAAAGGAAATTGGCTCTTCTGTTTGACAGCCCAGATATCAGGTCAAAGTGAATGCAATATACTTTTAATTTTCCAGTCGTTACTTGCACCAGTTGACTGTCCTTGCAGGTTCTTGTGTTATTATGCACAAATATACTCACATGGTCTTACTTACCTCTTTTCATTGCATTGGCACTAAAAAACTGGAATTTCTCAACTCTTCTCTCTTTATTTCTGTCTTTGTTTTTGATAATTGTGGTGTCCAAGCTCTCTTTTCACATAGATTTGCATGCAATACATGTAAAACTGAAAACAGGGAAGACAATACACAGCTGACAGCATCATAAGGTGTTTCTTTTTCATATTATGGTGAACTTGTATAGTACTTGGGCATCTGTCCCCGAACTAAAAAAGGACAGAAATATCTTTCATGCCCTGATAATGAGTGAAACCAGAGACAGGGAATTCTAGCAGTCATCAGTGTTCTCAGTCTGGCAGTTGGATATCCACAATATTTATCTTACACTTGAAAGTATAGTTTTAATGAAATATTAATTGAAAGTCAATAGGGGAAAAATTGTAATGAGAACCTAGGTAATCGTTGGAGACTACTTATTAGTTAAAATTGCTGTTCAACTTGGTCATTATTTTTCAAAAGTGAAACAATACGATATTGGTTATTGGAACGTCAGTTTTCTCTATCATTTCTGCTGCTGATAGGTATCTGCGAAAATCTGTCATAGCAAGTGCTGAGAATGATGCATTGCCTCATAGTATAGAACATTTGGTTTAGTGACAAACTTTTTCCACTTGGAATGCATGTTGTGAACTTAATTTACGATACAATCTATTTGCATTCAATTTCTACAGATGGAATGACTTCAAAAGCCAATTGCAAGACATGCTTCATCATAGTGATACAAAGGGGGTCGAGTTAAAGAAACCTAGTAGCTCCCTTTACACATTCCCAATGCCAGATTGCATGTGTAAGCATGCAGATGTTAAAAGTGCAAGTGGTAACAGGAGAAGACTAGTATGATACTTTAGGATACACAATAGCTGTATAAAAGCTTATATACTGGCAAATGGAATGGAATACTCAATAGCTATACAAAAGGTTTTGTACTTGTAACTTTCTTTTGTGCGTTTCAGTGATCCATTTTTTGTACATGTCCATAATTCATATGATATTTCTAAAGTCCTTTGATTGGTTTGTTATTTAAACTGAAATTCTCAATTTTCATTCCAAACAGATGCTGTAATTCTCGGCAGTAATTAGATGGGATTTTTAAGGCTAACCCATGTGGTACAAAGTATTTCCCGCTGGTTGCCTATTTGTATCATTTACCACCAAATAATTCCTCTACATACCTAGTTTAATCCACATCTCCCTATGCTTTAGGAGATAATTCCTTGTATTGTTGATATGCTCCAAGTACATCTTACAATTAGTGCAAGTGATTGTAGTCAAATACAAACAAGTTGGGGTCGAATTTCACAAGGGAAAAGGAAAATGTCACCTATGATGGTTTACTTTGCATTCTATCAGATATAGTTTCGTAAGAGTGTATTACAAATTGGTATTGTATCTAATGCAGTATTAACGTAAGATTTATGTGTTGTTTTTTCTAATGGATGTAAATACTTGAGTTGTTTTCCGTCCTGATGGTTAAGTGTTACCAGATACTTGTGTAGTACAAAGTTTAGCTGGTTGTCTTTTGATGAGTGATGATTTCTTACTCTTAACGTTTAGTGTTCTCCAATGGTTAAGCGTACTTTCCTCCAGTTGATTTAACAAACAAATTGAAGTGATATATTATTGATCATACTAAGCCAAGTAAAGTCAATTTATTCTTATGCGGATTTATTAAACAAGGGATAGAGCCTTGAGTTCTTGATAATTGATTGGTCCAACTTCAATTTACTTTTTCAAGTTAAATTAGAGCAATGACATGATCAACATTTGCGACTGTTAATCAATATAAAAGAATGGCAAATTATTTATCCATCGACAACCTTCTAATCATGTAAAACACTTTATGTATCTTAGGAACTTCTTATCAAGGTTAACAACCCTAGCAATAGATATTTTTGCTCATAGTAAATGCAAGAACACACATAGAATTTGAAAGCATCATACTTATAGAGAATTAGATTGAAATAAATTGAAAGATTGAATAACGAAAAAATGAGTCTCATCAGAACTAGGAAAGGTTTACGATGCTGCCTAAGACAGACAATAGTTCATATTGATGGTTTGTCGATGGGTTCCATGACCCTTCATGTTCACCATCGGCAAGATTTTCTATGTATACACTTCTCTGGTTCTTGACTTACGGGATCTTCTATGGATCGTCAGTTTATTTTAGGGTCTATAGTGTTTGTTGTGGAACTCTTCTAGAAATTACACCTTTGAAATTTTGGTCTGCGGTTTTCTTGCCTACTTACAGTATCATTAACGATCCATCATCTCCTTCTATGGTTTGTGATTAGACGTGCTTGCATCTGCAAGATTTTGGCATTTTTACGACACTAGTGACGGCCCATCGATGCCTTTGACGAACCATAGTTGACCTTATCTCTAATTTCTTACTTTCCTATGTTTTATCCCTTTCACCTAAAACATCACGAAAATTCATCATATCACACAAAATGTGCTTAATATTTGCATTAATTTCTTATTAAAAAACATTATATGTGCATATTTCCCAGCACATCGACACCCCCGACTTAGAATCTTTGATTATCCTCAAGCAACTCGTTAGGAATTCATTAAACTATGCTTAATATCACAAAATGCTTAGGGGTCATTTGGTAGTGTGTATTAGAAAAATAATGCATGCATTAGATTTGTGTATAACTAGTACCTTATTTGGTACACTTTTTGAGCTTACGTATAACTAATGCAATCATTAGTTATAAACCCTAGTGTGTATTACTAATAGATTAAAATTCATGATATTAGTAATGCAAAGAGTTTTAATGCATGCATTAGCATGATTAAAGACATAATTGCCCATCAAAAAAAATTTCCACATCATTTCCACCAAATTTGTGAAGGGTATTTTTGTAAACAAATATTTTTTAGAATTATGCAATGCATGTTATTTGTAATACATCAAATCAAACACTACACAAATAATTATCTCAACATAACTAATGCAAGCATAACTAATACAAGTATAAGTATTATATCATATTCAATAATATTGTTACACACCCTACCAAACGACTCCATCGTCTACAATTGTAACACCACACAAATTCTAAAACAAGATTCAAACCATTCTTCGTAGGTGTATAGGACCGGATCATATGATTTCTAATTTTGCATAGGTGTTAAGGTCAATTCTTAAGTGAGAGAAGTGTATTAGATGTGATTTAGTGTTATAAGGAACCTCTAGCACTAAGTCAAGTTCAAAGTTTTCCTAGCGATTAAATTTTTGAATGAGATAATTCAAGGGTCAACTTTAAATGAGCATGTCTCTTATAATAATATGAGTTGTGTCATGCCCCAAACCTACATCTGACATAGTTGTCACGACCCAAAAATGGACGTGATGACACTTGTTAGTTCCCACCAAGACAAGTCAGCCTCAACCCAACAACACGAAAGAAAGGCGGAAAGTAAAAAAGAACAACATAAGAACAGAAAACTTATTCATTCTAATATAACCCCAAAACCTGGTTGTCACGTGTTCAAGCTACAAAAGCATAAAGTGCAGAAATAAAAGATAATTACAAGTCTCAATGTGTATGTTTCTCAAATAGAAGAAAGCATAAACATAAAGGAAGAAGAAGGCCAGCTGGAATGACAAACAACTACCTCTCAAAGTCCTTCAACAAGCCTCGGGTATAGAAGAAGAGCAATCACACAGAACCGGGCTCGGAACCTACACAAGTGTAGAAGCAAAAAGTGAGTACCAAAGAAGACGCTACTCATCAAGCAACCAAATAAACAAGACAAAACTAGGTAGAAAACGAGAACTCATTTCATCCCAACCGAACCTCCTTAAACTATAACCTGCATAAAAATCAAGCCAACCTAATAGTTTCACAATATACAACCCACAAGGGTTAACAATCACAATTCAACAACCAACACGTATCAAGTATGACAATCACAAGTGTCAACTAGATCAATCACATGTATCAAGTTCATCAAAGCACATTAATCAAGAACACTGAACACAAAATTCCAAGATTTATCATGCACAATATCAATTGGAACTCATGGGAACCTCCCACAGTTCATGATCTCACCGATAATGACCTCGACATCAATATCACTCGCTGGTAATGACCTTGACATCCATAAAACTCACCGAAAATGATCTCGTCATCAATAGAACTTGCCGGAAATGACCTTGGCATCAATAACACTTGCCAGAGATGACCTCAGCATCAATAACACTCACCAGAAATGACCTAGGTATTAATAACACTTGCTGAAAATGACCTTGGGATCAATAACTACCACATGTCTTATCACAGTGTACAAAAATTAATGCAAACAAATAATTTTACACCATAAGAAAGAGACAATAACTCAAGAAATTCAAGGCCACAATAATGCCATCAAAACCTTTCATCAATCAACACATTAGGGCTCACAACAAGGCAAATTCATAAAGTATTGTGATCAACACGTTGCCTTTTCATTAATCCCCTTTTTATTCATTTAATATCAATCAAGTGGAATAATTGAACCCATCACCTCGTTTCCCTTCCCCCCAACAGATACAAATGAATGGAAATACGCGATTCAACTAATTTTACGATGTTTAGGAGATCACTTGCCTCAATCTCAATCAAAAGTCAATCCAAGACTTGAGTCTTTCCTTTCCGAACAATGTACAAAGCCACACAATCTAATCAATCAAGTAATCACAATAAGATTCCAGAAATAACAACACCTAATTCATACATTTACAAAATGGGTCAAATCAACTCAATAACTCAATTTTAAAAATGAGGTTTGAATCCAAAATCTTTACTTGTAAACATTACCCAAGATATTTGAAACTCATTGGTGAAAACCATTTCGAAAAAGGATTTAAAATCAGTTCATAATCACCATTTTACTAAGTTCTTGAGTTCTTGAAGAAAAACCCAATTTTTCATTCCAAAACCTTGATTTGAACACTCATAATCATAAATAATAATGGGTAAATGACAATTTAAGATTAGGAATCGTTACCCAAATATTACTTAAAAATATTGTTCATATCGCCACACCAAAAGCTCCCAAAACTAAAAAAATGGTTAAATGGGGTTGAAACCCCAATTTTTGGAAATTATTTTGTCAAGGGGTCCTCCGCGAACGCAGACCCACTATCCGCAAATGCGGACGGACAACTCATTAAAGACCTTCGTGAACGCAATTCCAGGAACGCGGAGGTCAAAACTTTGAACTCCCACGAACGTGGTTACCTCTCCACGATCGCGGAAAGTTGGCCTCAACAACACAAAACAGAAAATCACCCAACTCAAAAATCATTGAATGAACCCTCGGGAGTTGTTCGGAATCCCGTACACATAAACCATAAATCAAAATTGACTAAAATCAGTGTTCCAGACTCAATGGAACCATCAAAATATGAATCTGAGGTCTCCTTGACCTGAAACTCATGAAAGTCACAAGAAATGAACATAACCTAAAGAGGCCATATCAAGCTCCGGACCTCTAAAAATTCAAAAAAGTCCTCACCTAGGAATACAATCATTCCCCGAATCCAACGGAACCCTTTAAATTCCAATTAGAGCATCTGAACCCCGAATATTGACCAAAGTCAGCCCAAAGGCTAAAATTTAATATTTTTCCAAATTAGGACTTCAAATCCTCAAAAAGATTATGAGTTTGGAAGTGACAACTCCCTCCATCAAATTTCCACATTTCGAGACTGATGGAATCGAGAGAATTCCTTTCCAACTCTCGAAACTCCAAAATATACTGAAAACTACTTTTTAACAACTTTAGCTTTTTAAATTTCAAATTTCTTTAAATTCACAACTTTTAACTCAAATTTTGAAACCAATATCAAAACTCATTCAAAAATGACTTGGGGCCAATATCAGGAGTGGTAAACTGGTAGTTTTCTAAAAATTTCCAAAAATGATCAACCGGGTCATTACATTATCCACCACTAAAAATCATGTTTACCCTCAAATATAAAGCAAAATAAAGTACCTGAAGCCTCAAAAAGCAGAGAATATCTGGCACGCATATCAGACTCTATCTCCCAAGTCACCTCACCAATAGAATGGTTCTTCCACTGCACCTTCACTGACGCAATCTCCTTGTTCTTATGCTTTCAGACCTGCCTATCCAAGATCGCTATATGCACCCATTAGAAAATTTGGCACCCTTATTAAAATTTTCGCCCAAGATCATGTCCCACATTCACCAAAATTCAACCAATTGGACTAATAAGGAAAATTCTAGGACTCCACATGCATGTTTTCAAGTAAACCTCACCACACATGGCACTTTGAAATACACTCATCTAGCACATCCCGAAAAGATCAAAAGTGTGCGTGCGATGTTCATTGCAAGGCTCACATCCAAGCACATCTAGTTAACAAAAGATTCAAATAAATCATTCAAAAGTGTAACCACATCAATTTCATTCTCGCAACACCAACACTACGCATCATGCTCAACATGAGTAATATTTAAGACATCGATATTGAACAAAATCGATTCTTTAATTATATCAATGAAAACCTTAAGCATTTCACAATTTTTGAAACCTTGTGGGGAGTTGCATTTATCAAGAGCACGAACAATGAAGTAAAGAGACACACTTTCCCAAAAGAGAAACACTCTAATATAAAAAAACATTAACTACAAAAGTTCAAAATACGAAAATAAACAAAATACAAGTAAAAGGGGAATATTGGCATAAAGGCCCACACCCCACCAAAAATAAAAAGCAGTGCCCTCAATGCTAAGTAAATGTAATGCTAGGAGGCTGAGATATAAATTCCCCCTAACAGGCTACGCCTATGGAGCACTCTTATCCAGAGTCTTTAGTGGAGAAACCTCAAGTGGGGCATCTATGCTCGGTAATAGGATCACGTGAGGTGGAAAAGAAGGCTCGGCTGGGGCATCAGTGCCTGGCTCAGCAATGGGAAGTGTTGGGGAGTCTGGAGTGACTCCACTAGACCAAACAACTAAAGTCTGTCAGAGATACCTCTCTAGGGTGGCCTGAATAATGACCTCCTCAGTCTCATGCATCACTGTCACGGTCTCAACAATCCCATGGTCATCCTCTCTCAACCCTTCCTCATCGGTCTCCTCAGCCAACTTCTCATCCTCAACATCAACATCTATAACGATCTCAGGTACAGAAGAGGAAGGTGCAGTACTAGGCATCTCTGATGTAGGGGCCACAACATCTGAAAGGGGAACATCCCCGCAAAGTATCGAGATGTCCATGGACTGAATCTAGAGCACCTCAGCCCTCAATATGAAAACCTTAGCCCTAAGGGTGTCCGAAGCACTGGAACTACCCTCTGTCTTCTCCAAAACTGCTATACTCACAGTCAAATCATCTAACCTCAGAGTGTAGCCCTCAATCGTCCTCTCACACTTGACCGCCCGCTCAGTCAGAGAACCCAAGGCATTCAGGATAGGCTGGTCAATGAGCTGGGGCAAGTCTTTTTAACCTGGGCAGCTTTAACATCCGCTGACCGGGCAAGACTGCCCATCTGGTATATAAGTGCCTGGGTCAAGGGAGGAAGGACAACAAAAGAAAGGAGAGGCCTCGCACTAGCAACGGTCACAGAAGCAGAAGGTGCAGATGTAGTGGTGGAATCAGAAATACCAGTAGCAAATGAAGGAGTCAATGTGGCAGGATCAACCTCTAGAGTTGAGTCTGGTGGTGGCGGCTTCCTCCGAGCTGCATCATCTCTCAAAAACTCAGCCTCGATCCTCCAAATATCACCAAAGGAGACTGGCATGATCCTGACATGAGTTTTTTCTCTAAAGGGGACTCTAGCTTTATAGCCAAGCTTGGTAATGTGAACCGGGAAGGGAATAGAGGTATGCTCCTGTCTGGCTCGCAGTAACATATGTCTTTCACAATTATCTCTCCCACAATAATATTCTCCCTCTCAATGATGGAACCCACTAACACGACTTTTGGATACCTGAGTATAGACTCATTTTGGGACGACATCACATTTGTACTGATAAAACAAAACCAATACCTCACCATGTTGCTTAGGTCCTTCATTTCAATTTTGGCACCTTCAGCCATCCAAGATGGTTCAGACTCACCATATATTAGAGGGACTAGCCACTCTTTCAATGGATCTAAAAGAGTGGACATCCAGGTTTTATATTCGTTAGTTAGAATGTCCGGGTGCCCAGTACTTCATTTATCGCAGTGCTATGACACTGCACTATCTTTCCTCAAACTTCTATTTCATCCACTATCTTCCAGACAATTACTTTCCTCCTTTTAAGCAATGCCCTAGCATAGGCATCATAGAACTCTCGTACCTACTTGGGTATGTATAGTTGCCTGACTCTTGTGAATTGTTTTAACTTGTGGAATTTGATTGCGCTCCATATTATGGGGTACTAAATCATAGCCCCATCAGTAGAAAGTCGGTGCTCCTCTAGAATTGTGCATTCTCCATCCGCCTTGAGCCTATTCAAAGCTCTTGGATCTATAATTGGGAGAACACGCGAAGTAGGGTTGGGGTCTTGTACCGGTGACACCAACTTTCAGCGGATATTCACCTGCTTCATGGCAATATGTTTCCAATCCTTTTTACCCCTGTTTATAGGTGTCTGAGCATTTGGAGTCTCAAAAGGCTCATTGTTTGAAAGTCCTTTTTGTTTCTTTTGAGGAGGGGGAGGAGGAGACACCCTATCTTATTAAGTATCGGAGTGGACCACATTCTTACCCTTTATTCTTACCATTTCATGTAAGGTACACATTAAAGCACAAGATTTGTCAAGGTTAGTTAAACTCGAAAGCACTTTGAATCAAGCTCGAAAAAGCACTTGAGGCTTGCCTAACGGGAAGGCGTACAACCCAACAAGATCAACGAGCTTTGGTGAGCTCACCTAACTAGACAGTCGCACAAATCCAAGGTATCAGGCAAACAAGGAGGAGTTAATGACAACTAGGCGATTTGCCAAGTTGGTTTCGGCCGGCTAAGACAAGTCCGCCAAAACTGAAAGTTCAAAAGGGATAGACACAAGCATCAAGGGCGATATCCTCTCCCACTCAACGATTCGCCAACTGAGTTCGGCGCACTAAGACAAGCCCACCGAATGGGACAATACCCAAGGCATGTATAAGCTCAAGAAGGCAAGCTGGGTCTTACTCGGTGATTCACCTATCTTCCTTGGCGAGGTAAGACAAGTCCACCTAACGGGATTTTCAGCTCAGTGCATATATTTTGAATACAAATCCAACATGCATAACAAATACGAGTTTCCCCCAACAATTACAATCCACCTGTATGCTTTTCTACCCATGGGTACTCAGATTTCCCCCATTTATCACCAAGTGTTGCTCTACTTGATGATTTTACCTTAAGAAAGTAACCACCATGTCTATCATTGGGCAAAATCATGCAATGGGTCAACACTAAGCTACCCAGACTTCACTCACATTCAATTAAACATAGACCCAGAAAGTATATTGATTCAATTTAGCATTCTAATCAACACAATCACGATTCACCATTTATATAGGCGTGCAAGTTAAAATCACATGGGTACAATTCAAATTCAACAATATGATGTTACCCAACAAAATCAAGCACTTTATCACAGTTACATTGCTTAAGACCACAACCTATATGCAATTTAAACACAAAATCATCAATGAGAAGTCAAAACATCAACCTTAGTGCCAAAAAACAAGCAAGAAATTAAGGAATTGGGGTTGGGTTGACTCGAGATCTACTCAAATTCACTCCTAGCACTTTTAACACACTCACACGAGGCACAAAATCCCTCACAATGCATAATGTAAGAGAGGGGAATTGAAAAGGCTCCAAAAATTCAAAGGGTTTTGATTTTTGAAATAAAAATAACCCTGAGCCCTTTTATAGCAGACCCGTTCGGTGAACTTACTAACGTCACCGAACATGTTCAGCATATCAGCGTTTGGTGCTTAAGCTCGCCGAACATGCCTAAACAATTACCAAACATGAAGGTTAATTCGGCGGAATCGATGGAGTTCTTGTCACCGATCTTGATAGTGCACTTTTCCATCTTTACATGCTCAAAGGGTGGACAAAAATCAATCCGCCTAGTGCTTTTGGCATATCTCCCTTTTGGTTATGGCCTCGCCCAATCTGCCCTTATCTATCTTTCAACCTCTTCTTTACCTGCACTCACAATGCACGTTATTCGAAAGCAAGTAAAAACAAAATCAAAGACTTGGGTTGCCTCCCAAGAAGTGCCTTATTTAATGTCATGTCACGATATAGTCCTCAAACTTCAACAATCATTCTTGGGGTTTGGGATGGTATCACTACACAAAGTTCCCTTTTACCTTGGATTTAGATGAGTGGCTATCTGATATAGTTGGGTCTCCAGCTTCTTGATTGAAACTGAATGTGAAGTCACTGTTGGGGTTAAAGTGGAGAAGTCATTTTTCAAATTCAACACCTTATCGACTTATTCAAACTTGTTATAGATCCTCACAAGCATGTCTTTCGTCCTGCTTCCTTCTAGACCAGCTGGATCTTTTAGGCGTAGACGATCATAGGGAGGCACATATCTATCTTTTTCTACATCCCTGTCTCTCTGGTTTCCACTGCTCCAATCTTTCCAACCACTACCTCTATCCTTGTTCCAACCTTGGTTCCCACCTTGACGTTGATAATTGTTGCGAGAACCCCCCACTTGATTTCTCAAGTATTGAACCTCTTCATTGTATAATGCCTAAAATTTGGTATCATCCAGGCACTGCCCATTGTTTGTTCCAACTGCATTTACTGACATTATTCCATCTCCCATGACATGTTTGGACAACAAATCGATTTGGGTTATCATTTTGGCCATATTCTTATCCCTTTCCTTGTCCCTTTCGATTTTAAGGGTTAAGTTTGCAATCTTAACCCTTAAGTTAACCCCATGATAATTAGATCAAATTCAGGCATGAAAAACAACAAATAGAGCATAGCACAATACCCACTATATTAAATTAACACCCAACTCCATTAGCACACCCCTAGATCTTGGGGTTTTAGCCACCTATCACAAAAAGTAAATAAAGTATACCTTCCATGAAAACAACCATGGGTAACTTGAAATCAAGCAATTAAGAGTAAACCCCTTTAGATTTCACTTCAAATTATCGAATTCAAGATTCAAATTGTAAAACCCCAAGAAGGCTAGAAAAAGTGTTCTAAAAAGTATAGTGTTCTCTCTCAAAACTTTCTGCTGAACTCAACTGTTCAAATCTCTAATCCAACTCTCTAAAAACTCTATCATCTGGCTATTTATATTGGCCCAAAGATCCACTTCACAACCAATTTGATGACATTAGTCAGGGTTGCCTAACTCACCTGGTGAATCACCCTTTGTTCCCAGTTCACGTTTGTGATTCTCTAGGCTTCAAGTGTTTGAACCTCAGTTGGAGAACTCGATTGAGTCAGACTTTCACGTTCGGCGCATCACCGAATACAACCTTAGTTTGCCGTGTGAGCACTAAACCATTTCCTTGCACAATGTCACTTTGGGCAATGTGCTTAAGATCCGCCTTTCTCATTCGGCATATCACCTTTTCTACTGGAGTTTGCCGACCTTCTTTGGTAAACAAAAGTGATATGCACTGTTAGATTGGGTGAAGTCTAGCTCTATTGGCAATCCGCCCTTCATGCTAGGCCATCATCAATGTTCATTTTGCACTTCTTTTGCATTTTTGGCTATTTTTTAAAGCTTTAGTCAATCCTTTGTCCAATTACCTTCATAGCTACAAATCATCAGTAATTGATTAGAAAAGGACAAAGTTAGGCATTGATGACACCAATTACTGATCTAAATGTACCTTAAATGAGTATAAATCTACCACTCATCAATGAGTAAGTTTGTGTCAGGTTTGTGTGGCTTGGTTGTCAAAGAGTGTTGTACCTCCATGCTGATCAAGGAAATAGACCTTTCTAATTTGATGATACATTCCATACAAATTGAGGAGGAAAAGCTTAAGAAATGGGAAAAAGAGTCTAAAAGGGCAATGACCGGTGATGAGTGATGAATTTGCACTCATTTGAGGCCTATTTAGCTAAAAAAATAGTGTCTTTGATGCCTAATTATGTCCTATTCTAACAAAACTTTGATGATTTGCTGATAGGAAGGCTAAAAGACAAGGCAAGGATGAATGTGTGAAAAAATGTAAAAAGAAGTGTAAAGCATACACTACTGATTGCTAAACACGAAAGGCGGATCGCCTAATGGGTTTGAACTGGCCAAAACTGACAGTTCACTAGGCTTGTTCTAAAGGCTGGTTGGTGAAGTCAAGGAGAAACGGCGATGCGGCGTATCAAAAAGGTGAACAGGGTGAACATCGCCAAAGTTGATAGTATGAGATGATAAAATGAAGGTTCAAAAGGCAAACAAAGGTGGTGATCGATGACTCACCGATCAAGAAAACTGAACTCGAACGGGACCACCGAATAAGGTTTGAATACCTGAAGCCTGAAGCAAGAAAAAGTTGAGGTGAAGCACAATTGGCGACTCTCCAAATGAGTTTGGAGAGACTAACTAACGTCACGGAGTGAGAAGTACCTTGAATTTTTGGACTAGAATTTGGAAACTATAAATAGCCCAAAGGAGAGAGAAAAATAGGTTGGAAAATTTGTGAGGAAAGTCTAAATATTCTAGAGAGAGAAACACTTTCTATTGAGTGAAGAACAATTTTTAGTTTTTGGGGTTTTTTAATTGGCAATTCTAAATTTGATAAATTGAGGTTGAATTCAAAGTGAGTTTTCTTGTAATCGCCAAATTTTAGGTTACCCATAGCTAATTTCATGCAAGGTATAACTTCTTTACAGTTTGTGATGTGTGGCTAAATTCCAATCTCTTAGGGTGTGATTATGGGTTTGGGTGTTGATTAAATATAGTGGGTTTGTTGAATTGCTCTGTTTTATAGGTGTTAATTATATATTCAAACTATTACTCATTGATTAATTCATGAATTAAGGTGGCCAACTTGATTTAAGCTTTGATCTCACATGGGTACTCCAAAGAGACCAATATGAATGGGTAGTTTATTTGATGTTAGCAATTAAGTTATACTTAATTGTAAATCCAAGGTTGTGGGTTGTTTAGAATAGCATGTAGATGAGACAGAAAGGAAATTCTATGCAAGGATGCTATGAGATCGAAAGAAGATTAACGTCATTGAAGATGACCTAGCCTATATTTGATTATTTAGTTGTATTGATAAATTCTACAATACCCCTAGTAAGATCAATATTCAATGCCCAATCCCCTAGAGTTAATTATTTTTGTGAATCTTCAATTGCTATAATATTGATAATTGTGTGTTTGAAATTGCGTAGTTGAATTTGGTGGAATCATTCACCCATTTGCTATTTGACTACATTGAGATTAGTTGCGATTTAATTCATTAATTGGATCCTTAACCTCATACCATTCCCTGTGGGATTTGACCTCGACTCTTTGTTGGGTATTTTTATTGACGACGACCGCCGTCTCTTTTAATTAAATTTAAAGAGTACATTTGAGCGTTATTAAAAATTGAGCAGCTGTCGGGGAACGATAGTTAGGAATTCAATTTGACAAGTAATATGCATACTAATTTGTTTTGTAGTTGAACAAATTTACACTTGGACCTCTTGTTGTGTTCTTTTGGTAGGTGCGATAATGAATGTGCATGGTGGTGATGACTCTAGTTGCCATGGACAAGACAATCATGTTAGAAAGGAAGATGAGGTGGTTTCTCATATCACCAATGAAGTTGGAGCAATTTGCTTACCACCGGTAGATAAGGAAACCACATTTGTCGTAACCAAGCCATGTTGCAACTTAATAGATTGGGAGGATTATTTGGGGGATGATCCCAATGAGCACCGCCACAAGTTTGAGTGTGTGTAACCCTTTTTCAGCTGATGATATTTAAAAAGAGTCAACGTGGTTGAGGTTATTTCCTTTTTCCTTAATAGGGGAAGCGACTCGGTGGTTGATTGAGTTGTCAAGAATATCTCACGGGAAGAATTGATTAAAGCTTTCTTTGAGAGGTTCTTACCTCCATCTAACTGTAATGAAATTAAGGAAGGGTATACAAAATTTTGAAAGAATGAATGGGGAACATGCTGTCACGACCCGAGTCTACATCCTGGACGTGTCCAGCACTCGAGAACCATTGCTGGTCCCCAAGCGAACCCTCATCCTGGCTAACTACAAGCGAAAGACTAACTCAAGCATACAAAAGCTTAAAACTAAAATAATTCTAATAAACTCAAATACTCAACCTTTTTAAAAGTCTGTACAATACTCAAAATAATAGTAAATACAAAAACTCCTCTACTCTGTCTATCTATGAAGCCTCTACTATTACCGAAGGATATCGAGACAAGACCCACGACATCTCAAAACTACTAACTGTAAGATAAAGGTGAAGTCCTCCGAAAAATAAGAAGGCTCACCAAAGCTGACTGGAATATCACATGCCCTCAACGAAACACCTGCTGATGATCCTGAATACCTGTATCTGCGTCATGAAATGATACATGCCAAATGGATCAGTACATGGAATGTACGAGCATGTAAGGGGAATTCTAAAGCATAAACATTAGCTTGAACTGATGGAAAAGAAATATACTTACATCTTCTCAACTCACTTAGACTCTACTCAACTCAATGAAACATAGTTCAACTCAACTCAGAGAAAATAGGGCTCAACTCAATAACAGGATATTGAACTCAGTGAAACATAGTTCAACTCAACTTAGAGAAAATAGGGCTCAACTCAATAACATGATATTCAACTCAGTGAAACATAGTTCAAATCAACTCATAGAATATAGGGCTCAACTCAACAACAGGATACATAACTCTGGATAAAGCAACAATAAAAAATGCAATATATGGAAAGTTTTTAAAACAGTAGATAGCAACTCAATGTATTGAAAAATACAATAATAACTCAGTTTGTATATAAAATACAATATAACTCTGTGGGAGATTCTCTAACCGACAACCATCAATATGAGCTATGTGATGATACAACGTCTAGCCCACGCTGCCAGAACTATCCTATACTTTGACAGGGTATAAAACCTACTACTAAGTGGATCCACTAGTCTATGCTAAAAAACAATATGGAATCATCTAAAAAGTATTACCCTTTCTACCCACGTTGGCTACATGGTTTATGGGGGCTGTGAGTTGTCTGAACTCTCTCCCATATCGGTGCTCAATACTACTTCAAAAATATAACTAGCTCATATGTTTAAAGACATAACTCTTTCTGTGTTTTGAGATTATTACTCAAAAATCTTTCTCTAAAAAGAGATGATACTCAAACTGCTCAAAACTCTTTCGGAAATCTCAGTTTCCTCTCATCTTAAATGTAAACACATTTACACTTAGGAATAATTAGTTTTCATCTATCATTTTAAAGAAAATGAACTCATCTCTACTCTTCCTCAACTCAGTGCTCAAGTCTTTAAAACAAGTTATAAAACAATTTGTAAAAAGACTTCTTAAAATAGGGTTCATGCCGAATTATGGACGTGAACGACTCAATTCAAGGTTTTCAATAACCATGCATAGAACTCAATACTTGGAACTCAACAACTCCAGAACTCAAGGAGTTAATGATACTACTCATCTCAAGAATGCTCGAC
>JAJONR010009895.1:0-37044 GCA_029582245.1 Solanum etuberosum
TATATTATTTTTATTCAGTTTTTAAGCTTTTGTATGCTTGAGTTAGTCTTCCGCTTGTAGTCAGCCAGGATGAGGGTTCGCTTGGGGACCAGCAATGGTTCTCGAGTGCCGGCCACGTCCAGGGTGTAGGCTCGGGTCGTGACAGAATCTACCCCCAAGCGGTGGTTTCTGAATGCTGGAAGTAACATTGGTGGTGAGTGGGATTGTCATGTAACAAACTATCATTAATGTCATCTCTACTGGTGCTTTGTCTTCAACCAGTTCAACCTGAGGGAAAGGGTACTGCAGAGCCGCTTTCCATCTCTGGTGCTATACGTATCATTCAGACTAGTGTAACTTTCTGAGTTGCCTGCAAAAAAGAACAACTAAGATCAAGTTATCAACACTTAACACTGAATATAGATTTAGAAAAATTAAATATAGACTAACTCTAAAGTCCCCGGCAGTGGCACCAAAAACTTATTGCTCCCAAATGTACAATGTAATGTCTCATTTCTTGAGAAATTATTTTTATTTATGAAATGACCATTTTACCCCTTCCCTTATAGTTTTCATGCTTAGTTTGTGTTGCGAGAATGGTACATGTGGCCCCTGATGCGATCGGGTGAGATTTTGAGCCTTTTGATTTTAATTATTTTGATATAGTTGACTTTGGTCAACATTTTGGGATCCGAGCATCGAATGGTGATTTTGTTAGTCTATTGCATCCGGAATATCAAATTTGGTCTAGTCTGCTACTTTCAAGTTGCAAACGATGAGACGACCACGATTGTTCTTGTAATGAAAATGCTTTTCTATGAAACTTGGATTTTTGATGAGAGAATATCAGTGCTTGCACAAATATTTGAAACGCAAGAGTTTATTCCACATGTAACCTCAATAGAATATCAGCTACTAGATCTTCTGGTAAAACACAATGATTATTTAACTCCATTTCTCGTAACATCTCTTGTTATTAGATCTTCTCTTGTCATTAGATCCATACATAATATATCATCTCTTGTCATCAAATCCATATAGGATATTTCATGCAAAGAGTGGTAATAGTGATAATTTCTTACAGGCAATTGTTGCACCATATGTCCTTGTGATGATAAATTATACTGATCATGATACTAACAAACTGTTTTTCATTTAGCTCATTAGTCAATATAGAGTTATCGTCATCCTTCACTAGCAATTTCATAAAAGAGAAATTTGATGTCACAGACCGTGATATTCTTTGCATGTTTTATCTCTCTTCATAAACTTATTTTCCTTTTATTTTAACTTTGTTGGCGCTCCTAGAACCAATAATGCTAAGAAAAAGGGAAAAGAAGTTTATGAACAGAGTCAGAACATCAGGGTCTGCAATGTCAAATTTCATTTTTATGAAATTGTCCATGAAGGATGAAGATATCTCTACACTGACTAATGAGATAAATGAAAAACAGTTCATTAGTACTCATGATTAGTACAATTTATCATCTAAAAGACAGACACTGCAGTAATTACATGTAGGAAGTTATTAGTATAACAACTCTTTGCACGAAATATCCTATATGAATCTAATGACAAGAGACGATATATAATATATGGATCTAATGACAAGAGAAGATATATCATATTTGTATCTGATGATAAGAAATGTTATGAGAAATAGAGTTAAATAATCATCGTTCTTTACCAGAAGATTTAGTAGTTGTAATGTGTGAGCAAGCATTGGTGTGCTCTCATCAAAAGTCTGAATTTCAAAGAAAAGCATTTTCTTCACAAGAACAATAGTGCTCGTCTTCTCGGTTACAACTTGAAGTATCAGAGGAAGAACACACCTTGTTGTATTCTCCTTGCTTCCTGAAAAATAGTTTCGAGTGTATGTGAGAAATGAAAGCACAAAGAGAGGAATTCCCCTTTGAGTCTTGAGATATAGTGAAAAAATGAGGAGCAAATATGCCTATATTTATAGGACTATGAAATCTTCAAATGAGAAAAGTGGTCAACAATGTAGTACTTTTATTTAATTTCTTACTAATTATATTAAGACGGTGGGAAAGTAGGAAAAGAATAACGACAAAAAACATCAATTTAAAAGATAGAGGATTTTCTTTTTAAATCTTCTTCTTTAATAGTAAGAACTATAATATGAATAAAAAAAGATTTTATCAATCTAGGAAAATTTACAAATATATTCCAAGTCAAGTAAAGTAGTTGTAATAGATAAAATGTAATATTTCAAATTAAGTAAAATATACATTATAGATTGAAAATAAATTTTGAATGCTATAAGTTTGCACTTTTGTCGATTAGAATGTACTAAAATTGGTCAAAATGTCTTTAAACTATGTGAAATAAACAAAAATGCATCTCATTTATACTTTGGTCATAAGTGTCCTACTGTCAATACTTTGGTTCAAAAATGCTCTTATCGTTAATAGTTTAGTCTAGAAATGTCCTTATTGTTACTAAATGGATCAAAAATTCCCTTTTCTGAGTAAGTACATTATCACTTTTCTTTTTAAACACTTCTTGTTCCTAATAAAAATATTACTTTCAAAAAACCCTATTCGTATTTTCTTTTTTTAAAACCACTTTAACTAATAAAATTGTAGGAAATCATTTTTTCTTCTTAATCTCATTTTATCAATTAAAATAGAATAACTTTTATCAATTAAAATAGAATAACTTGTTATTTTTTGCTATAAAAAAAAAAGAATAACTTCAAGTACCCTTTCAACAGATCAAAGTAAATTCATCATTATTTTTTATTTAGATAACGATAAAAATATTTTTTTCGTGTGTGTTAGTCATGAATTTTTTGATTTATGATTTTCGGTCACATTTTTTCCAAAACCTTTACACGAACCTCTGTAATGACCTGGAAAATAATATGTATAGTCTCACAATGATCCACACTATTTTTTTAGTATTTAGGGGTCACTTAACAAAAATTAGACTATATTCTCAGTTTTTTGTGTGTGTTAGTCAATGAATTTTTGGTGATATGATTTTCAGACACTTTTTTTCCAAAACCTTTACAGGACCCTCTGTAATGACATGGGGGAACAATACATATAGCCTCACTGTGATCCACGTCATTTTTTAAGCATTTAGGGGGCACTCAATAGAATTAGGCAATTTTCTCAGTTTTCATGTGTGTTAGTCAAGAATTTTTTTGGTGAATTTTCGGGCACTTTTTTTAAAATCTTTATAGGACCCTACGTAATGACCTGGGAGAACAATACGTAAAGCCTCACAATGATCCCTGCCATTTCTTTAGCATTTGGGGTCACTCAACATGAATTAGACGATTTTCTCAATTTTTCGTATGTGTTAGTCAATGAATTTTTTGGTGATATGGTGTTCAAATACATTTTTTTGCAAAACATTTATAGGACCCTCTGTAATTACCTAGGGGAACGATATGTATAGCTTCACTATGATCCACGCTATTATTTTAGCATTTAGGGGCCTTTCAATAGGAATTAAGCGATTTTCTCATTTTTTTTCGTGTGTGTAATAGGAATTAAGCGATTTTCTCATATTTTTTTTCGTGTGTTAGTCAATAAATTTTTTAGTGATATAATTTTTGGGCATTTTGTTTTCCAAAACCTTTAGAGGACCCTCCATGACAATTTCAGAGAACTATGCATATAACCCTATCCACACCATTTTTTTTAAGCTTTTAAGGGTCATTCAATAGGATTATGGTAATTTTTAAAGTTTTTTGTGTGTATTAGTCAATAAATTTCTTTATGGTTTTCGGACACTTTTTGTTTAAAATTTTTACAGGAACTTACGTAATGACTTGGGGAAGCAATATATATAGCTTCACCAGAATCCACACTATTTTTTAGCATTTAGGGGCCACACAACAAGAATTAGACGATTTTTTCAGTTTTTAATGTGAGTTAGTCAATAAATATTTTGGTGATATGTTTTTCAGACACGTTTTTTCAAAACCTCTACAGGACCCTCTGTAATGACCTGAGGGAACAATATGTATAGCATCACTATGATCCATGTCATTTTCTTAGCATTAGTGGCCATTAAAGAGGAATTATGCGATTTTCTCAATTTTTCATGTCTGTTAGTTAAATAATTTTTTAATGATATAATTTTCAGACACTTTTTTCAAAACTTTTACAAGACTTTCCATAATAATCTGGGGAATAATACGTATAGCCTCACCATTATTCACATCAATTTTTTTAGCCTATCGAATGGAGATGATGGAGTCAATCCATAAATTTTCATTTTATTTCTTTCAACGACATTTCACTCAAAAATTTGAATGATGATAGTGCATCAAATTATTCGCAAAGATAACATGATATTCTTTCCCATAAATCTCGCATGTAGAAACTCTGAAAAAGCCGCCGACTTCAATTCTTTGTAACGTCGCTTATATAATTACATTGAATATATTAAAAACCTATTTTGTGAAGAAAAAAATACAATTTTTACCTCTCTTCCTTACCCAACACACCATTCCCCAACCAAGTTCTTTTTTATTCACAGCATCTATCTTTCACCTTCCACTATACCATTTTCTTGAACAAACTGAATATTCTGAACAAGAAAAACTCCATCAATGAATCCAGAAAGCTCCAATAACAACAGCCAAACAAACCCCAGAAAAAGACCATTAGTAGAAGAACCTAACAATGACAAACAGCCAATAACACTAAATTCCATGGTGGTAGCCATTGATCACAACAATCTCTTTTACACAGTCTGTTCTATATGTGAAAAGACTCTACCTGACCCTTCTCCAAATACCCATATCCCCAATTCTTCTTCTTCATCATCTTCAATACCCTTTTGCAAAAATTGCAACTTTAACTCTGGTTCCAAACGCCTCTTTCGTGTTCTTGTATGTGAATTTTTCTTTTTCTTTGGTATTGTTATGTGCAATTTTGATGCTTTTTTTGTTAGTTTTTGTCGAAGATTTGATTTTTTTTTGTGGGTGATTTTGGGTTTTTTTGCAGATGTCGATAGCTACTGAGAAAAGAGTGGTTGTGGTGATAATGTTTGATAGGGCGGCTAGGGTTTTGTTTGGTTGTTCTGCTGATGAGTTCTTTGATTTTGCCAAGACTCACCCTTTTGCTGGTAACTTTGATTAATCTCCCTTTTTCCCTCTTAATTTCCTTTTTATCTTTTAAAGTTGCACTGATGCATCATTTAGGAGGTGTGTGAGAGGCTGGTTATAGCGGTTTTTAGGAGAGGTAGAAGTAGGTTTAAGAAGAACCAGGGAGGTGATTAGATAGAATATAACATATATTTTGCTTACTACGACATGACCCTACACAAGGAGAGGTAATAGTAGGCTTAAGAAGAACTAGGGAGGTGATTAGAAAGAACATGACACATAGTTTGCTTACTACGACATGACCCTACACAAGGAGAGGTAGAAGTAGGCTTAAGAAGAACTAGGGAGATGATTAGAGAGAACATGACACATATTTTGCTTACTACGACATGACCCTACATAGGAAGGTATGAAAGGTGAGAATTAGGTTAGAAGGGTAGTGAGTAGCGGGTTTTAGGAGAGGTAAAAGTATGTTTAAGAAGAACTGGGAAAGGTGATTAGACAAAACATGACATATCTTCAGCTTATTGAAGATTTGGGAAGTTATGGAGGTCAAGTACTAGGCTAGAAGGTAAGTAATCGAGTGTTGTTTTACTTTTATGTGGTTGAGACGTGGGCTAGTCTACTCTCCTCATCTTCTCCTCATTTAGTAGTATTAGTTAGTATACCCAATGGGATTTTTCATTGGTATGTTGTTGTTGTTGTTTTTACTATTTCCTGCTGCTTATTTTGTCTTGTTTCTCTTGCTAGTTTGTTATCGTTATTTTCTTTTCAATCTGGCTTTGATTTCACTTCTCTTGAGTGGAGGGTCTATCGGAAACAACCTCACAAACAAAGGTAGGGGTAAGGTTTGTGTACATCCTACCCTCCCCAGACCACACTTGTGGGATAGTTGTTGTTGTACATTTTATAATTGCATTCCAGTTTGCAGTTTACAATGGCAATTTCACTTATGCTTGAAATAAGTCAACCGCATTGTTTGCAGGATATTTTTGGCTGCTATAATGAGATGCTGTAGAGAATATACTAAAATATAATAATAAAAGTCAGTTCCAAAGAAAACTTAGCCGTTATAAGGAAATGCTGTTAGAGACAGGTTTGACTGTAGTAATAAATGAAAAGCACACTTTTTATACTTGCCTCTGTCATCAACAAGAGTTATAAATTTTGTTTTCCTTATGCTTTAGGAATTCTATGAAACAAAAAAGAATGAAAGAAGTAGGAAATGATGGGAATGATTCTGTAGGAATTGAAAATTCTAATGAAACTTACTCCCTCTGTCCCAATTTATGGGATAAGTCTTTTTATTTGGAGATGTCCCAAGATGGTTGACACTTGACACTATTTTATTGCCACACGACTTTCTTGACTTTCAAGTATTCTAATTTATTAATCTTATTCAAATTTCATATTTTTGTTGAAATGTTTCTCCATCTAACTAAACTCCAACAATCATTTTATTATTATCTTCTACTATTGCTAAATGTAATATATAAGTTCAATTAATATCTTAAAATTCTCATGTTAAATGGAACAGAGAGAGTATTTGGTCATGGTCCATAAATTTTTTTCCAAGAATCTTATAATTGCATCTTACAGTGTTTTGCTGGGCCATATGAAGAGGATTCTGACTTTTTAAGAATTCTTTTATGCAGCCGCGTCTGCCGGTAATGCTTTGGAGGGAGAGATGTTGAAGATCAGCTTGTCACAACCAAAGAATGGAAATGCACGACATCTACGAGTGGTATCAGTTTTTCCATTGCGGACAGGTTTTCAGCCTGTGATCGAGACCTTGAGGGAACTATATCGAGCAAGAGGCGGTTCATAGCTATTGCATTCAGGTGTTTGTGTGTCAAATGTTCTTTTGAGCAGCCTTAATGTTTGTGTACATCTCCATCGTTCCATTGACAAAAAGAACATGAATGCATCTTTTGTTAAATATTAGTTTTCTCCTTTAAACACTACTCTGAGCTTAGAAGACCATGGGGTCCGCTTCCATTATTATAGTTATCTATCTTATGAAAGCTTTAAACGAAATGTGAAATTTAAGTCTTGGGTAGCATATCAAAGTTTGCTTGATGTGCCATCTAACAAGATCAATAAACATGTGATTCTGTTTCCCATTCAATATGTTCAGTTCAATGAGGATATCTAAGACATAAATAAACAATCTTGATGTAAATGAACTGGTTTAACAGACCGGAAATGCATGGGACAAGTATATGGTCGTTCAAATTGGAGAAATTTTCTTCAAGTTTGGTATGTCGATACTGTCTGTTTCAGAGCCAGAGGAATACTGGACCTGGATCCTGTGTAATCATCTAGGTCTTTATTTAGCTGAATTGGTTGAACATACAGGACCTGTAGGGTATATTTGTTTTTTTCAAGCTAGTCCAATATTAAGTTTAGAATTTCCTTTAAGTCTGGTATGTCAATGCACAACCTGTACCAGAGTCCGAGGAATCGAGGCATTGTACCAGCTGTTTATTTAAAAGTTTATCCTCTTGACTGTGAAAATTTAACTTACGATCCTGCTGCTTGAGTATCACCGCTGAAGGGGTAAAAGTATGAAGTATTTGCAAGTATTGATCAATTCACTTCAGCGTTGAAAGTGTTAGTTACATGTTCTGTTGCTTGGGAAAAAATCAATCTGTTTTCTTCCCCGCAATGTAGGGATATGATCATATCAGTGTCAAGGCACAGAATATATGGAAACAACCAGTTCTTAACATCAGTTAAGCTAGAATCAAAATTAGTTTCGTCAGTTCTTGTTTTATTGAATGGCTTGCCTGTGTATGCCCTTTTCTTATCCCCTGAATACCGTTCGATCATAGTGCCCCTTACAGGTTTGAAATGATTAATTATTTTGACACTGGCGTGATCAACATAATGCAAGATAGGAATAACAAATCATAATTGTAAACAGTGTGTTTCACTATATGTTATAATGCTTAATCCAATATCTTAGAAGAACATTCACCTGAAAAGGTGAAATGTATCTACATGATTTTCTATGTTTTGCTAATTTTATAAAGCTGGTAAATTGTTAATCTGTTTCAGTATGTGTGGTTCTTGAATTGATTCTTCACAAGTTGCCATGAGTCCACCTCTGAAGCATTTCAAGTGCTGCCTTAGGTTGGTCCATTGGCACCATATGACCTGCATCATGGACCTTGAGGAACACCAGTGGTCCATACTTCTTTTGAACACCTTTCTCCTCACCGTCTACTGTGAAAGAAACAGAAGGTGCAGCCTCAAAGCCTTTCTGCCCAGACCATTCTACTGCATGCACCCAATTTGAGTTCCCTGTCCATTTCAAGAAACAATAGTTTACTCGTCAATTGACACTATTTAGATTTATCAGTGTTGTCAAAAGCGCGCTTAAGCCCTTAAGCGAGGCTCAAAACGTGTTGAGCGTTGTGCCTCGCTTAATGTGCGCTTTAGCGTCGTCATCAAGGTTCTAAGGCATACTTTTCCTTGCCAATGAACACTAAACAATTGATATTTCACTTTGCCATTCATGCTTATTATTATTAATTTGGGACTAAAGCCTAAGCTTTTTTGCACTTAAAACCCCAACGGACTTTTTAGAGTTTTTTTGCACTTTTCTGTTATAGGTGAATGAAGCTTACCAAGCCAGTTGCAGATAAGGTCATACTCTCCAGCATAAATGAGTAGATTGATATCATCCTCAAGAAGTTGAGGAATACCGACTTCAAGATTCTTCATCCAGTCCTTCATCATCGCCCGATAAACTGAAGAACTACACGAGACAAAATCAATACCGGTGGGAACACCGAGGGCTTCCTTAACTTGGTTATCGTTGAGGTAAGTTTCCATTCTCGAGAAGTCATAGCAGAGGCTACCATTGCAGGTCTTCCGGATATCATAGTACTGCAGGTGAAAAAGTCACAAATCCATCAGATTGTTATAAAAACATATGTGCTCGTAGTTATATGACACCCTTGTCTCGTTAGAAAAAAACTGAAAGAAGTTGCGCGTTCTTACATTTATGTCGCCAGCAATGTCCATTATATTGTTGAAAATGAGTGTGCAATCACTAAATCCCTTCATACATGCATCTTCACTACCACTTGCTGCCAATATTTTCACACAACATGATGTCAAGAATATCGTGATAATTCGAAGACTCTTTTCTCTCTCTTTTTTCGACTTTTACTTGTTTAGTGTTACGTGGGATAAAGACTTACCACAAAGCTTAATTTCTTGTTGACATTTTGGATATAATTGATTTATATCATCGTAGTCGGTTTGATTGATCAATTTCATATCCAAAGAATAGTCAGTGTAAGCTTTATACTGGATTTCTGGGTTGGTGAGGCCATTACCAATAGCAAATCCCTGATCAAAGTAGCATGTACATATATATAGTCCAACCAGAACAAGTCGAAAAAAACCCCGAAAAACGACTTGTTATAGGAAAAAAAGTACCTTGAGGTTTATGTGAATTCCTTCTTGCTTTATATTTCCTTGATGAACTCGAGAAGCAAATGCAGGAATGTAATGTCCAGCATATGATTCTCCAGTAATGTAGAAATCATTATTTACATACTCAGGATGAGCATTGAAGAAGGCCTATCATATCGTAAAATACATCGTATTAATCAAAATACATATTAGAGACATCAACAACGATGACATGCTCATGTAATCTTACGAGTGGAGTTTGAAAAATACCGAAAAGAGGTGAAGGGAACAAACCTGTAGGAAATCATAAAGGTCATTGCTTACACCAGTTTCATTGTGACGAATGTCACTTTGATCAGAAGTATAACTGAAACCAGTTCCAGTTGGTTGGTCAACGTATATAAGGTTTGACACCTGTCGATTCGCAACAAATAAATGGGAATATTATTTTTCGAGTTTAACTTCTGAACATTGATAGTGTAAATATTCTTTATACCGGCTATTTTATGAGTAAAATCCTTCTTATTCTTTTATAAAAATGGTGTAGTAAGTACAAATAGTGAAGGGGTGTAATGTAAGGCAAACCTATCCAAACTTTAGGAAGGTAATTTCATGGTTTGAACACGAAATTTATAAATCATACGGAGATAACTTTGTCGCTGCGCAAGGTTTTTTTTTGTCAAAATCCTTCTTATTCTTAATTAATGAAAAAACATTCACTAAACATGTTTTTTTTTAAAACAAAGCGGTCATTTTTTTAATAAAATACACTTCTATGCATAAAGTATTCTGCATTTACGAGTAAAGCTCAAAGGAAATATATTGTAGTTATGTAGGGTACTCTATCCTAAAGCAAACATAAGTGGTTGTTTCGGCTTAAGTCAGTGATCTATAAATCATAAGGAAATAATTAACGGAGTCAGAATTTTTGTTAAGAAGATTCAAATATATAAAGAAGTCACATTACGATCCCTTTTCGGAAGGAGCCATGAAAGCTTCTATCGTTCCGAACTTTACGAAAGGAGGCTAGACCAAGGCAGAAAAAAGAGTATTTTGCAATGAAACCAATGTAAAAAACTGGAGTCAATTTTTGGGTGAACGGAAACCCCTTTATAAAGATAAAAATGAATTAATTAAATTTAAGAGGATTCAACGATCTACCGTATATACTTATACATAAATATAAATTTTAGTATTTTAAGTATACAATGTCATTCTTGACTATTAAAAAAAGATTCTTTGACAAAAAAAAAAAAAGGAGAGGGTATTAGCTTTTTCATATCTGTGTAGGCAATTAAATGAAAATAGAGCACTATATAAAATAAATATAAAAATCATATTAGTCAATAACAAGAGTTGAACTACTTTTGAATTCAAGATTTATTTAATTTTTTCTTCTAATTTAAGTCACAACTAATGAATAGCAAAAACAGTCAAAATAGATTAGTTAGTTGGTGAAAAAGAATGACTTTGCATGAAAGATATATAAAAAAAAGTTCAATCAATAATTAACAAGTTGCTAATATTATAATCATCATATTCCAAAAAAAATATTAAAAAAAATGAATTTGTTGATAATAATATCATGTATTAAATTAGGAAAAATCCAAAAAATTTACCTTGTCCCAACCAAAATCATTCCAGACAAGAGACATGTTGTTTGATAATTTAAAAGGTCCATTTTCATAAAATAAAGCCAATTCACTGCTACATCCTGGTCCTCCTGTTAACCATATCACTACTGGATCATTCTTGTTGCTCCTTGATTCAAAGAAAAAATAGAACATCCTACAACAAAATAAACAAACAAAATATTGCATTAATTAAAGGATAGTCTGGTATATAAAGTATTTCGCGTTTGTCTAGGTTCAAGGAAAGATTATGCTTCAAGAGGATGTAATGTAAGTTGTCTATTAGTGACTTATAGGTCAGATAGAGATAACTTTAGCATGTATTTTTAGACTCTCCTTTTGAAGTGAAAAAAAAAATGGCTTAGTGGAGGAAGTATTTCGCATTCATATAGGGTCCAAAAAAGAATTGCATCCTCCCTAGGGTCGGGGGTGTAATTTAATCATCCTACTCTAATGGGAATATCAGTATTAATTAGGATTATTTCATGGCTTGAACTAGCGACCTATAAACCAAACAAAGACAGTTGGTTCGTTTTTAAGATTCATTCTTCTTTTGAACAAAAACAAACAAACAAAAAAGGACAGTTCAATGGACGAAAATATTCCACACTAGCTCATGCAAGGTCCGGGAAATGACTGCATCCCAAAAGGGTGTAATTTAATCACTCTATCCTGACACAAATATCAATAAGGTCGATTATATGGCTCAAACCAATAACCTATAGGTCAAGCAAGAAAGAACTTATATCATTGCTCCCAGACTCCCCTTTTGAACCAAAAAAAAAAAGGACAGTTCGTGGGACGAAATATTACACACTCACACAAGGTACGAAAAAAAGACCACATCCCAAGGGATGTAATCTAATCAGTCTATCCTGTTACAAATATCAATCAAGCTAATTTTACTGTTCGAACACATAACTATAAAAAGTAACATGATGAGAATTTTATCGTTGCTTTAAGACATGACGAAAGAAACTCAAATAATGACATTGAAATATATATAATGATGAAAGATAAATAATCAAACCTTGCAGCTTTAGTGTGTACAAGAGGAAAATAACCAGCATGATGACCTAAGTCTTGGACTGTGGAACCAGAATCACCAAGATAAGATAAATCCAATTTCTTCTCAAATAATTTATTCTCATAATTATTGACACTATTGTCCTTTGAAGAAACAATATTAATATCATGTTTAGGGAACAAATTAAGTTGCGTAATCAATTTTTCACCCATTGTTAATTGAAATTTCTTTGGACTAATATTATCATTATGAGATTGTAAGAAAAAATTGGGTGATAATGAAAGGGCAATTTGGGAACATAAAACAAGAAATATAGCAACAAAGAGAAGAGAGAATAATGAAGATGAAGAAGACATTTTTTTTTTAAATTTTGAATGAAGAATTATTTGAGTTTTTGAGATTATTTATAAGGAGGGAATATGAGTGTGAAATTGACTATTATTATATTTATTATAATTGTGTGAAAGAGGGAGGAAAGTGGGGGAAGAAACATGGGATTTAATGGTTTATTTACTATGCTATTAATTTGGACAATTATCAATTCTTGGTTGGAAAAAATTGGTGCATGAAAAAGGAAATGATATCTATTCTATGTTCACAATTTTTTGGGGGGTTTTATCATCTATTTTTATTTATTATATATAAAATAATATAGAGTTCGGTATTTATTTAACATTTATAATAACAATAATATATACAATGTGGTTTTACAAGTGAACTCCGGAGAGAATGAGTGTACATAGTTATAAACTACAGAGACTGATTCTGATAAAACACGGCTTAATTAGGAAACGATGTATATTCCTTATTCACATCTTTATTCTTCTTTTTTGATTTTATCTATTTGTATTTATTATATCATAATATTACAAAGGGTTCGATATTAATTAGGGATTTGATTAAATAAAAGTAATTTTACATTTTGGGTTCTCATTTCAATTCTACCTTAGTAAAAATAATTAACAAAATATTCAATACATTGTTTTTCTTAGCCCTTTTGGTCCTCAATTATTGTTTACCGATAAACTATTTAAACATGATCATATGTTATATTGAATTTGTATTATTACCTCATATTTTGAGGATAATTAGTTTTAAAAGTAATTTAGATCTTAATTTTTTGTACATTAAGGAATCAAAATAAAATATTTGAATTAATCAAAGGATAAATGTGCTTAGTTAATTTCTTGTTTTATCTCAATCACTAAAGAATAGTTTACATGATTATTATAGATGGATTTGATTAGCGATAATTAAGGATGTTAAATAATATATAAATGGGTATATTATATTTTGAAAATCAAAGGTTAATGTGTACACAATTTCTTAAATAAGAGCTGTCAGTTCCATTAATTGTGAAAATTATATATTTGGGGATATTAATACTCCTACTATAATTAATAATTTTTGGGGATATTAATAGTCCTACTATAATTAATAATTTAAGTATGTGGCTTTAGTAAATCCAATTTAGTCACACAATTATATCGTCGTATAAGTGTATGTACTTTAATTAAATGAAAGTAGAAGTACATAACTCTTGCAATTCTCATTTTGTTTTCTATTCGATGTCTGGTATTTGTTTAGGAACTCACCTAATCCAAATACATATTGAGAAGTCGGACTTTGAGCTTCAACTAAATCAGATTAATATCAGGAAGTTTCATTTTATGTTTTGACTAATCAATATTCATGTTGTTATCTAAATTTATAACGAAAAATTCTACTTTGAAATCAAACTAATTTATATTTATGCTGAGATACTCCACTATGGAACCCCATTTATTCGGAACCCAACAGAAAATTCTACTTTAAAACAAAACAGTCTCTAATAAAAATAATTCTGTAATTAAAATTAAAGATCGAAATATCTGATTAAGGATTAATTAGTGAAACGTGGCTCTCAATAAAAGAATACGCAAGGACTGTGTGCCCTTAAAGCAATGAGAAATTAATGTTAAATTATTCTTGATCAAAGAAATTAATATGCCATTCAATGTAAGAAAACTTAAAATATTATACCAGCTTATGTTTCACGAAATATATTCTCATATATTACATTGTGGCGTAGGGAACATTTTACTTTTAAAATTAAGTTGTTGTTTTTTATATGGGTTCGAATTAATTTGATTTCAAAGTGAATATCAGATATCGAATAAGAAATCAATACTATAATAGAACAAGAATTAGCACAAACACCTTCTATCGCAAAGCAAAAAAATATTATATCGCTAATCTTATTTAACGAGAACGGATTATTAAGAAATCTTGATAGTTAAAATTATATAATGATGAATTTTGTATCTTAACTAATTATTTTAGTGTACCGATTACTTTTTATCAATACTAAGTACTGAATAACTTTGTAAATCAAGGTTTACGCATATGTAAAATATGAAAAGTTATTGTATATTTTTTTTCTTTTAATGGGGTTGTCAATTATCGATACCTAAGATATGGGGAAATTGACTTGACCTAAAGAGAAAAAATAAGTTAATTTTGTTTTATTCAAAGAAAAAAGGACCAAAAATAGGGGTCTCAAGCCGTATTAAGATTGATTAAACATATAATTGTAGTCTTTCGGGATGGTTCAGTTAATTTGGAGGGTGATTATTTACACGGATGACCTGAGATTCGTTCCCTCAATGTCTTCTGAGTCGAGCTTATCGCATATAATTTATCTAGTGTGGTTTGTATTTCCTATGTGATTTGTAGACTATTATACCGTGGAGGAAAAAAACCCATATAATGGTCTAATTACAAGTCAATACTTGATTGATTATTATGTCAAATACAAGTCTCTATCACGTATAGGATATTCACAGCACACTCAATATAATGCCTGTCAATTTATTTTTTCGCAAACAACAATCTACGATCACTTACAATTTTTTCAAAACTACGATTAATAATATTGTTTTAATACTAAATGGCCAGAAATGTAAAAAGTCTATAATACCCTTTTTATTTTAAAATAAACTGATCTTTTTTCCACTTTTAATTAAAGAGTATTAAAGTAAAAAGGGTAAAAATGTCCAAAAAGAAACTTGTTTATAGTGCGAATATATTATTTTTACCATTCTGGTCAAATTATGGCCAAATTTTCTGGCCAAAAGAATTTTTCCGAAACAATATTTTAAAATTACAATTATTATAATTAATGATCTCACATAGTACTTTGGTTGAAACTAGAATTTTGGTTTTATATGACATCAAAGATATTTCATTTTTTTTATGTTTTTTAGCCTTTGTTCTTTGTGTAAAATCTGAGGACGTATATGTGGACGTAAAATTAAAGAGGTATATATATATATATATAGTAAATAAAATAATGACTAATTTTTTTATTTACAAGAAAATTGTATTTACTTTGTGGAATATAAAAAAAAAAAAAAAAAGTGGAACCAAGAAGAAAGAACCAAAATATAATTTGGGAATTGTATTTTTTTACTGGATGAAGTTTACAATGACAATGATATTATCGAAGAAAAAAACATAAATTCATGTAGGGAACATTTTATTTTTCTTCTAATAATTGAGAAGTTCGTCTAGGGTCAATTTAAGAATAACAAATCGACCTCTCTATTTTTCTCCATTTAAATAGCAGACTTATATAATAATATATCTTACTTATTATTTGAAAAAGTAGTATTTCTTTTGTCAGAAGTGATTTTCAAAAAGTAATTTTGTGAAGTAGTTTGTATTTAATTAATTAATTTGAAAAATGTAATCGATATTAGAGTGGCAATTTATATCTACCCAGTATTCTAAAGGTGTTTGTTTAAAAAAATACATTTTTTAGAAAATCAATTTTTAGCTTTCCAAATGTAATTAATTTATAATATTTGGTTATGAAAGTTATGTTTTTATACTCATTCGAATTTAGAATATTTTGTTTGCACATGGAATGTTACGTTGTCTTAAGTTGATTGGAGGTCCCACTAAGCTATTTGTATTAAATGTTTTTTTCTATATAATATAATTATATCAAGCAGCTTTTTCCAAAAAAAATATTTGTTTGACTGAAATTATAAAATAAAAAAATAAAAAAGATGATAACGAACTTTTTGGCTTCATTATAAACAATTAAGAAAAAGAAATGATTAAAATATCCGAAATTGTTGAAAATAGTCCTTTTTAACAGTTTATAACATTCATGCAAACGTAAGACTAAAATGGCAATATTTAAGAAAATTCATGAATGAAAATGGCCGCAACGGCTAGAGATCGATTTTTTCTGTCATTATCTTCTCGACGACTAAATTGACTTTGTGACATTAGATGTATCTAGTATAGTTTATATTTTTTATGTGATTTGCAAACTATCATATGAGAACAGGTTTATTCAGTGACCAGTGTGCATCTAAAGAATAGTGATTGTGGATTTTTCGCGGAACCAAAGAAAATGGATATCAAAAAATAATTTAATTAGTGGTGTGTCAATTCAATTTTATTTGACTTTGTGATCATGTTTTTCAGTTGCTTACAACTATTGAACCACTAAACCTTAATCATGGATAAAAGTATTGTGCATTCCACTAGTAAATTAATGTCCATAATTTAAGGATACGTGTTAAACTAAATCACCTAGCAAAGTTTAATCTAAATTAATTATAGTTCATCCGTTTTTTGACAAAAAATAAAATGCGACGAACCCTTAAAAGATAATTCGCCAATTTTTAGGCGAAATGTTTGTTTTGATATATATTTTTAGAGAAGATATGTTTTGATACGTTGTATCAAAATAATTGCTCTTTAGTCTTTTTCGAATTGGACTCATCCATCGGAATTTAAGGCCAAGTTTTACCCCATAAGCTATTTATTGAGTGACACTAAAATAACCTATTTTAGTGGTGAAAGGAGAATAATTGAATCTTCAATCTTATGATTCTTTTTTTCTTAACCCACTTTATTTACTACTTAAGCCTAAATACATTAATAAACAAATTACTCACTTTCTTTTCTAATCTCATTATTTCCCAAAGAATATTTAACTTAAAAGAAGTTGTTGTCCATAAACATCCATATTGAGAAATAACTTTCTCCTCTTCGACTAATTTCATGAGGTACATGTTACCTCCCGTTAGCACAGATATTAGATAACTTTATCCATCAAAGCTTGACAAATACAAATAAATCACCTGCACATGAGACCTAATAGTTCGCATCGACAGCTAAGCCACACCCTCACGAACAAGTAAATATGACACATCTTGAACAGCAGCACCATGTAAATATGTTGCATTTTGTATTCTATTCACCATTTGTCCCAAGGCCTTCACATGAAGATGGAGTGTTCATAACTAACCTCAAAGTGGTATTGCTGATAGTAGTGATTATCTATGTTTGCTCAGACTCTCCAAACATCTCGTTGTAACAGTCTCGGGTGCACAGCTTTTGGAAGATCTGACATGCACTTGTCGACATTTTTGAAGAGTCCGAACACTGATTTATAACATCAGCACCAGCAACAGGAACAGAATATGATATTACACTTTCGTGCCCTCCTTGACAACATAAATGATTTGCATCTCTTCTCCATTAATAGAGCATTGTGACCTCTGGATAAGACTTTCTGCCACAATAATCAAATGTACTGGTGTGAGTGGATCTCCCTGTTTCACTCCCCTGGACATTCAACTAATACTGCTGGTTATGAGAATTCAGCACCAACTGTTTGATAGTAAACGTCTCATCGAATGTGGCTTTAGTAGAGGCATACAAAACAAACCTCAATGTCCGACTATATTTGTCGCATCATATTTCTTCACAAGAACAACTAGATGATGTACTTACAAAAGGGATATCAATATCAACAACTAGAGTGCTTGTTATGATAGAGGAAACATATACAAAGAAGCACTGCATAAGATACAATCACATTTGCATATTTCTACACTAAAGGTGCAAATACTAACTTAACTAAACTGATTGGGGGGTTGGGGGGTTGGGGGGGGGGGGGTTGTATAGGATAATCTTTGTGAAATTAAATACAGTGCAAGGAATAAAGACACAGCAGATTTCTATAGAATTCAAAGATGGCAAATACTCTATAATCACTTAGAACAGGACTCCATAAAGAAAGACTCTTCACAAGCTAGAACTTACAAAGTCCTATTAGTCTATGTTGCTCAAACTCTACAAAAATGCCACTGGGTGCATGTCAAATCCTTCAAAAGTAGTGCATTTTTGGATTTTTGGAGAATCCAACATGGGTGCGTCAGCATTTTTGGAGAGCCCAAGCAACATTGCTATAAGTAATACCTTAGCATCTCTACCTTGACCGCTGAATCTGAAGTCAAATTTCAAGCCATTCACCTGCAGGAATCCACTGGAAAACCAAGATCTAGAGCAACAAAAAGCCTCAAAAGTCATCCACTGAGCAATCAAGAAGCTGTAAAGATTTCAAAACTATGTGAAAAAGAGGAGAGGAAGTCAAATTCTTGTCAACTTTAGACCACTTTATCATTGAGATGTTGAATTTATCTGTCCGGAAATTCTAGTTGGACATAAAGATGTTTTGACTGCAAATACGTTCTCCTTATTGACAATAATACTTACAGATACTGATATTGTAACAGTAGTAAATGCAATTGCCAGGTACCTAAGACTACACTCCATGGTTGATGAATGATAAATCATAAGTTTATTGGCAAGAAAGTATGTAAAACTACTCTAATTCACTAGAGGAAGTACTTCATTGCATTATTAAAAGTCAGCTGGGAATAGTAACAAGAACTCTACAACATCTGGAAGTCAGGGTATGCAAACTGCAAAGAGACAGCAGAAATAAATTGAACATTCCAAGACCTTTTGCATAAGCAATTAACAAGGAAATTTCCGAAGCATGCTAGGATACAAATAGTCATGCAAAACAGGCATCAGAAAATTTGCTATTTTCATACTAATTTTTACACCAAAAAAAAATAGAAGTGCATTAAAATTACAATTTTAGAGAGAGTGCATCCCACGGAGATACATTGAACAGCCAATTCTACTAAATAGCAAGAAATGTTGTTAGCATAGATTTTCAGTTTCCATACAGTGAAGCATGGGCAAAGAGAAAAAGATCACAACTCACATTGATAATCAATACAAGAAATCATGAGTGTTGATTCTAAGATATAGAAGGTACTTCAATATCCTCTCTTCCAGATAGAAGATGCAGCTCGTCAGACCATAGAAGAGATCTGTGTTTCACACGCAACATATTTTACATCGAAGCCTTAGAGGCAGTGCAAGTCAATTTTAAAAATCACTTAGGATCTAACTTTAGCAAGACGTGCCCTTAGTTCTTCTAAGTCTTCCTCGTCATCCTGCAAGAAATAACAAATCAATCGTTAATCAATTTAGTTTGCTTGATCATAGAAAGGATCGTTCTATACAATAAATCACAGATGAAAGGACATACCTCTGCATCCTCCACTGCCTGGGCGGGTTGCTTTAACTTCTCCTTTCGGACTGCTTCAGGAGTTGTGCAGTAGTTTCACCAGCAATTGCAGTCAAGACCTTGTCAACTTCTTCTTCAATTTCCTCTTCCATGTCTTCTGAATCCAGGGCACTGTCCACCGCATCATTGACCATTTCTTCCATGACACCAGCCTGCAATAACAAGAGAAAGGGTAATTTCCAGATAAAAAAGAGAGAGTGTGTGTGTGTGTGTGAGAGAGAGAGAGAGAAAAAGAGGGAGGGGGGGATGATGTGACAAGCCAGACTCCCCTTTTGGTCCATTTTTTTTTTTTTGAAACTGCGTTGTTGATGGTGGCAATGGTGGTTGAGGGGAGGAGGCGCTAGTGGTGGAAGAAGCAGCGGAGGGAATGAAGTAAAATGGGTTGGGGGGTAATGCGGCATGCCAAGTGATGTCCACCTCACCATATTGATCCTTTTCGCATAGAAGAGGGTAAAATTGATCCTTTTCGCATAGAAGAGGAGCAAATTTGACCCTTTCCCCATTAACTTTTGTATCTATATGTACACATAGCGATGCCCATTAGCCACCCTTCCCCCTCCTGCATCCTACTCCCAAAAAACTTTAGGGTCAATGTCTCAATTTGTGTTTAATTGACAAATCTTTGAAGAATTGTGATAAAAGTATTTTTGTGCTACTTGATTATTTTCAGTACTAGGTCACAGAAATAAAATCAATTTCCATAAGATATTCCCACAAAAGTGCTTAGAAATCACGATACGGCATGTGAATTGTGAGGACTTACGTGGGGCAGGATTTCTTCATATTTTTTAGCTAACTAAATGAAATCAACATTCATCCTTTTTAGAAGCTCACTCTTTTATCTTTTAATTTTTATTTTATAGCTCAAATACATTGATCAATACTTTTATGTGATTTTTTAAATTTGTGTACTCATGCGCGCAAGCTGGCTCGTACACCACGGTTATAAAAAAAAAGTATACTCATTGATGTGGGGGTACACACGCAATGCTCGTACCTAGAGACTAGTTATGGAAGAATTTGAAGAGTCCAAAGCACTGTTAACTCATTCAAAGATCAAGAGCGTCCAAGGATTGCAGATCAAGAAGCTTCATGAATTTTAGATATAACTAGAAGGGGTATTCAGCAAGTCACTCAAAGATTCATGCAAAGAATACCATATTTGGAAGCTCAAGGACTGTGTTGAACAACTTGGAGAAAAACAAGCTGGAAATTAGTGTCCAAAGCACCACGTTGTACATAGATGCAACAAGCTGGGAGGGCTTCTGACACAATGCAACACACTGGGACACAAGAATCAAAGTGTGCTAGCAACATCAACACAGCACGAGGCCGTGAGCGCTTGGCTTGAGGCTTTGGCACAACACACCGCACTAGCCCACCAAAAGGAAAGGATTTTTTAGGGCAACTTTTGTTATCTCATGCTTAGTAGTTAACTATATATGCGGTCAAACTTCTTTATAGTAATTTTTAGCATACCTTGAGACTGAAAAAACATTTTTGTAAGGTTGGAAACCTTGTTGCTCGGATTGAACTTCAGAATTAATTTTAAGATATAGTAAAGTGCAGAAGTGAGCTAGAGCAAGCAGTGAAATAGTGACCCGGTTATGTCAGCAACAACAACATACCCAGTGGAATCCCACAAATGACCCTGTTATGTCATCTAACATAATACACTATTGAAGAGTCAGAATCAAACTGGTTAAAAGGTGATTTCCCAACCAGGAGGAAAGCTCAAGAATTTCATTGAAGCTCAAAAAGCTAAAACCAAACTGATATACCTTGGTCATTTCTTTACTAAACTCCTGCATTGTCATAGCCACTTCTGGAGCCTTCATAAGATTATTGACGAGCTTCATGACTTCAGCACTCTTAGACAAATGTCCCACTGTACGAGCAATGGCTGCAAAACCAATTAGAAGTTCAATGGGACACTTGAAGAAGCCAACACACAATCTAACATTGAAGTAGAAAGCAAGAGGCCAGCTTCATAATACAGTTTATTTTCCTAGACAGGAAAAATCAAACTACATAGTTCTTCTGTATAAAGCAGTTGACATGCCGACATGCTATCAAATATTTCAAAATATAAGACAATCTAGCACCAACTTAATATACATACGTAAATAACTTATTTACTAAGAATTATAGCATATAGCAAACAAAAACAATTCTGGAAGAAAAAAGTTCTCCTTTCAGACATGAAAAGATAATTGCAATTTTCCACGGAGTTCAGCTATAGAACATAAAGTTGGTTTCCCATGAACTTAATAAATCAATAGGGGCTAAAAGTTCATAACTAATTGGTCATTAAAAATTGTTATAGGCTAAGGATGCTTTTCTCAGAATACGTATTTTCTAAGAATAAGGGGCATATATCAGTTGTGCAACTACGGTAGACTGTATTATTGAAAGAAGAAACCCTCTATGAAAAAATAAGAATGATTCCTTTTCCTTTTCCTTTTTCTTTTGCAATTCCTTGCCAATCAGTACAACCAACAACTAGACTAAACACATGATCCAGTTCCACTAAGATCAAGATTGGTACAGTCACCATCCATCATGTAAGTCAAGGTAATGGCAGCTCATGTTAATTTTGATAACCATGGTGTCCCGGCCAGCTTGAATGCACCTCGACTAATTGCATGGGACATCTGCTAGCTTCCACCAGCAACAGGTAACATGTAACTCTGTCCACCAAGGTTTAGACAGATGGGAAGAAATCACCTAGTGTTTTTTATACCGCTGGGATTTGAACTTGAGACCTCATGGTTCTCCTCCTACTTCATTGACCACTAGGACACACACTTGGGTGATACCTGATTATTGTTAGAAAGAGGTTCCTTTACAAGTTCAGCTACCAATGTCTTTGGGACAGCCAGTCATATGTAGAATGTTCCTACTATTTCACAGAATCAATTCAACAGAAAGAATTTTATTGCCTCCAGGGGTTAGCTCAGTTGGCAAAGGTTGAGGCACTTGTATCTTAGCTTACAAGTTTGAACCAAGCGAACTAAGTTCAGTATTTAAGTGGAGAAGGGTAGAGGGGTGCCCCATCATCCCGAGTTCCATAGGCTGCGGTTGGCCCAAAGGGTTGGCTCCATATACATTTTCCGGTCATAAGAAAACGCAGAATTTTGTCAGTTTCACCACAATAACATCCAGTTCACCAACATAAAGTGATAACTTTCACCTCTTATTAAAGATATCAAAATCATAAAGAAAAATTTGCAATCCTACTTCTGCATTTTGAACATATATATAATTACACATACATTATGCCTCTTCAAACTCCCTATTCAACTATTAAACAAAGTCAGTAAGACATTTGATGTGACTTGTATATGATGACACTTTTGAAACTCCCTTAAAGACATTGCATTTGCAAGCCAGCAACTGAGACACTGGCTAAGAAAGAAAACTTCTAAAATTATTCATTACTCAACATGAGATAGATATCCCTTCATTCTTGTCAAGAAGTAATTGTGCTACGTTCTCGATGGATGCATATTGTTCTCAAGACAGTTTGCTCATCAACAAGAACTTAGGGGACCAAATGCACACTCCTGAATATACAACGGCATATACATATATACAACAGGAGAAGCAAGACTTTGATCATACCGACACTTTCTCCAAGGTGCATGGATATTGAATTCAACTGCGCCTTATTCTCGTATAATCGGTTCACAGTTTTTTTAGATCTCACAATCTCTTTAGCAAGTGCCTATGACAAAAACATCAACACTCCGATATGAATAAGCAATGGGATGCCAAAAACCAATAAATCATGTCTCGTAACAATATATAGTATCAGACTGAATTCACCGTACACACTTGAAGAAAATCTTGGATGAGTACTAACCTAACTATTAAAATAGGCATTCCTTAGAAGTTTGTGAAAAAGCATATTGGTATCTTAACCACCTGAAAGTTCTATCAATGACCCAAAATAGATGTTCTTATACGCCAAGTGTTATATGCAAAACATCTCAATGGTCAAGCACACTGTGATAGATGAAGAAAGTGCCTTTAAAGCAGTGCATTCATCCTTCTTCTCTTTCTCATTTCGCCAACATTTAAAAGACAAGACACGGGACATGAGAAGTAACTCCACTTGCATTGATGTGGATCATTTAGAGGAGAGGAATAGGAGAGCATTTCATGAAGTAGTAAATGGCGTTGTACCCTAGTGGAATAGTTCTTTGTTTTAGTTTTGGTGTGCCTATGTGGTCCCTATTTGTGTAGAAGATTGGATGCAACTTGTAGAGAACCATATTGTTGTGTAGGTTCTCTACATTTTTTGGTATACTTCTTGAATACAGGAGATAGCTCTAATTTAATGAAATAACCTTGGTTCAATAAAAAAAATGACTCTTCATTGCCTGGTCTGAAATAACAAATTTTCAAACATCCAGTTCAGTCTATTGACTATTTCTCAGTTTAACAGTGTTATAGAGTATAGACCGAGATTTTAAGCAGTATAGACCGAGATTTTAAGCATGACAGGGAGAGGGGGGTAGGTAAGCAATTAAAAACCTTTTTTATTGATCTCACAGGTCCTTTAGCAAATGCCTAAGATCTAATAATATGAACAAGCAACTATGAGAAAATAACACCTATTGGAAGTTAATAATTTCCAACATATTCTACATACTAAGAAAACTTTCCAATATCATCTCGCTGTTGTTAGAAGGCATGAGAATAACACATTGAACCTAATAACTAGTATAATAAACAAGACCAATAAGCCATGAGCACAAGTTTGCAAGAAGCCAGTGCGAAAAAAGCGGGATAAAAAGTAGAAGCAACTTAAAGATCCATGCTTTAGGTAATTTAATCACATCTATGATCTAACTATAAGAAAACATCAATATTTTTCTTCTCCTAGCTCCAAAGTGGCACAATTTCTATGCACTTACGTTGGACCTATGTTGCTCGAACTCATAAAAACTGTTGACAGGTGTGTGTCGGATACTCCAAAATCATGCATTTTGGAGAGTCCGAGCAACATAGCTTTAAACTATTTCTCAGTATATAGCCCTTGTAGAGTAAGATTATAAGCATCAGCAGGCAACAAAAAAGCAGTCATCACCACCAAAAACTAAAAATGTGATTGGTTTTTCAATCTAAGAAGTTCAACTACAACAACATATCCAATATAATCCATGAGTGGGGTATAGCTACCTGTGTAGCATAGAGAGGTTGTTTCCAATAGACCCTCGGCTCAAAAAAGTGATCAAAGAATGATACAAAGGAAAATAACGATAGCAAAATAGCAAGATAAACAATCTAAAAGGAGCAGTAAGTCACCTTGGCAGAACCCATATCATTTCTCTTTGCTGCTTCTTTAATTGCTTTCTGTACATTCTTCTCCTCCCTTTGTATATCTAATCAAAATTCACAAAACCCAAAATAGAACAATTCAAAAAAAAAAAAACAACACACACATTGTAATCCCAGAAAGTGGTGTCTCGGGAAGGGTAGAGTGTACGCAAACCTTACCCTACCTCAAATGTACAGAGGCTATTTCCGATACACCCTCAGCTCAAAGAAAAATCCACAAACCCCAAAACAGAAAAAATTCAAAAAACCCAACATAAAAAATAAAATTTTACAATAACCCAAAAACCCCATTTCCTTCCTGACTACAAACAATTAAACAGAAGGATAATTTACCTCGAATTTGACGTTCAATATTCCGACACTCTTGCCGGAGCCGACGTTGCCAATCCCTCAAAATCTGTTGAGGGTTCGGTTTCGGCTTCAATATATTCATTACTTTCTCCATTTTCTGAAAAACCCCTTTGAAACAAAAAGCTCCCAGAAATCAATGAACCCTTCAATGGAAGATCAAAACAAGAATTTTTCTTTATCGCGAATTTCAATTATTTTCTGATCCAAAAAGAATATTATTTTTTTTCCAATTAATTCTACCGTAGATTCGAAGAATAAAAGTGGGAAATAAATATTTTTTAAAATGGGTGATATTTTTTTTTTTCTCTTTCAGCCGGTGGACGGAAAAAGTCGAAGTCGCCGCCGTCCGGAGGCTGATTTCCGTTTTCTTATAGTTGGAGGATTCTAACTTTTTACTTTTGTACTATTTGGTACTTAAACTTCTATTATATGATTCACTTGTGGTAATTATAAGGGTTATTAGCACTTTTAGTCCTTTAATTAGGTAAATTTAGATTTTAATCTATGTGATATTTGATTAGATATGTTTATTGTTTATTTAAGTGAAATATGCATTTTTTATTTAAGTTGGTGGAGAAATTACCAATATGATTTAAGTCCCAAATGGATATATTCTTTAACATGTTGCGATGAGAGATGGTTCCTATTAGTAGTTATATTCTCCCTCATTTTTGTTATTCGAATCGAAATCAATTGAAAATAATATTTTATCTTTTAATATAGAGGTAAGATTACATATACATTACCCTCTTTCGATCTTATTTGTGAGATTACACAAGATTTTATTATTATTATTGTTAAGGAAAAATTACTTAAATACACAACTTATTTTACTATATTATTCTCTAAAATTCCCTACCATTTGAAAATTCTACAAAAATCCCACTTTTCGCAATGTATAAGCCACATACAAGACTTTACGTGATGTATCGGTCGGATACATCACTTTACGCGATGTATCAGTCGAATACATCACATTACGATGTATCGAGACGTTACTTTACGCGATGTATCGATCGGGTACATCACTTTACGCGATGTATCGGTCGGATACATCACTTAACGTGATGTATCGAGGCGTTTTGGGATGTATTCGGATTCCACCAAATTTAAGGGATTTTTGTAATTTGAAAAAAGAATAGGGATAAGATGTAATTAACTCTTAACACTATAGAATTTGTGTAAAATCTACTATTTATAATGGTATTTCAATTCACAAGGTATAACTTCCTCATATAATTGCTAGTTGCTTTCTTTGGAATTATTACTGTAAATTTGTAATCAACAAGCTTGTAGATAAGAGCCCAATAACTTCCTTTTTTAAAAGCCCAATAACTTGAAAACAATTAGAAAGAAAACATATCATATATACACTAGCAGCCATACATATATACAGTTATATGTACATTGCATGCATACATATATTAGTAGTGAGGTAGAGAAATTATTTTCGATAGACCCCCAATTAAAGATAATTTGTGTTTATAAACATATTTACAAGAAATTCACGAACAAAATTATGATGAAATACTGAAGATTGAAAAATATTAACACTAGCTAGAAATATATAGTGTTGATAACCAAAGTAATAACCATAATAACAAAATTGAGGAATAAACCAATGGTAGCATATAGCATTGTCCATTGGAAGAGAAAAACGACTTGATTATCTTTTAATTAATTGTCTTAATTCTTGACATTCGTGTTTTGGTAAGCTGAAGATATATCGTGTCATAACTTCTATCTATACTTTTTCAATTATTTTGTTTTTGGTTTACCTCTACTCTTCCTTAGATCTATATCATTGTCAATCTTTCGCACTTCCTTACTGAGTCATTTGTGCTCCTCCTTTTTACATACACCAAACCATATCAACCTCGATTCCCACATGTTGCCCTCCTCCTCTTTTACATATCCTAATCATCTCAACCTCGTATCTCATATGCTGTCCTCCACATGAGAGGCTATCTCGTACTTTTATTCTGTTCAATTCTAATTTAATTTCTCCTAGTTATCGTATGCTCGCACATTCATCTAAATATTCTCATTTATGTTACCTTCGTTTTATATTATCATGAACGTGAGATTACTTCTTGACTTACCACTCTCTATCCCGTACAACATAATCGATCTACTACTCTAAACACTAAAATTTCTAGGACCATTTCAACATATATCCCACCCTCTCCAATCATATCCCTTCTACCTTCTTCCAACATTTTTTTAATAAAGAAAATCTAAGAGAAAGACAAAAATGAAAACTAAGATAACTTATCCAATTATTAAATTTGAGTTGGTTAGAACTTAGACCATCACTCATTTTGCTTTTTTTGTTTTTGTTCTCTCTTGACCTCCCATTTGGAATTTCTTTATATTGAAAATAAAAAACAATTGGAATTTATTTATAAAAAATCTCAACAGAAAATTTTAAAACAATTATTTATTACATATTTTATCTTATCCCTTTTTTCAGCCAAAAAAAATGAAAGAAAGGAAGAAGTTTCCACTCAGCAACTTTATTCAACTTCCAATTAATTTCATCTATTTATTAATTATTATATATTTGAAAAAAGGTCAAATGATGTTTTTCCAAGTTATTGAATTATTAGTACTACATATTTTTCTATGCATGGGGCCTTGCTATATAACGTAACGCTCAACATCTAATTCAAAAATGCAAATTGGAAAATAATAATATTATTTGGTTATTGAACTCAATGATATTATGAGCAAACTTTTGATATATTTAAAATTTGAAAACAAAATCATTCGCCTATATATAAAGTTCAATTTAACATATTGATTGGCCAAAAAAAACTTTTAATATTTTTGCCTTTGTTTATATAGCTTAAATGACAAGGTAAAATTGGCTATGGGTGCAATTAATGCGAGCTGTCAATATGGGCTGACCCATCCCATCCGGGCTAACCCATATATGCTTTGAAATTTGACAGGTCAGGCCGAGCTAGCCCATTTTTTGTGTGGGTTAGAAAATGGTCAGCCCAGCCCACAAGTATGTGGGCTACGGGCTTTGTCGGGTTAGCCCTCTTTTCTTAAAAGTATATTTTTTATAATTTTTTAAATTAAATTATAATTTAAAAATATTATCATAAATATCGACAAGAAAATATGACATGGTGTTAGTGTTACTACTTGTTAATCAAATCCACAAATAAAATTATCTTTATAATATTTATTAAGTTTGATTTCAAGTAAAAACATAAATAGCTAAATAGAAATATTAACCTAATTGTTTTCCAATGATCATAATAAAACACAAAAATTATGACAATGTTCCATATATTATGGCCTATGTAGTGATTCCTTATAAATTTTAGGGAATTTTTATTTTATGTAGTACATATTTTATAAACATAATTTGTATTTAAATTTTAATATTTCTAACTTTAAACAGATTTTGAGTTTAGACTCTTGTTATTTTTAATATTTTATTATTATTTTTATTTTTTTATTAATTTTTATTTGGCCCACGGGCCGGCCCTATCCATATTTCTCAAGCCCCACAAATTGGCAGGCTTATTCAGGCCGGGCTAAAAAACCATTTTCTTAAATGGGCTCCAAAAATTGTAGCCCAGCCCTATCAAATCACGGGTTAGGCCAGGCCGGCCCAACGAACCTAGCCCATATTGACGGCTCTACTTAATACCATGCTTAAGCAATTAAGATTTATAATTATTTGTAATTTTTTTATTAGAATATGCAAATTTGTCGTTTATATTTAACTAAATTAATAGTAATATATTATGTCCAATCACAATATTATTTTTGTTGTCTCATCACAATTTATAAAAATGTTGGGAAGGCCCACACATGTCATCTATAATTTTGTCTTTTTTTGCTTATAGGAACAAATGTAATTAGCAAGCTTTTTATTAGGGATTAAAACTTAAAAGCATACTTGGTGAATGATTGAGTTGCGAAAACGTCTGAGTATCTTATATTTGAAATGAGTTTTTTCTGGTTAAATAATTTCTTTTTAGTTGTTTTGAAATAATTAAAAGATTCTCTAAAAAAAAAAATATATTTGTTCATGATTATGGTTTAAATAGAAATGAGTTGATTCTGTTGGAAAATTCAAATTATAACAATAAAATTTAGTTTTTTTTTAAATTATGAAACATTTAATTACTCAAATATATCAACACAGTCATTTTTTATTTCTACTATTGAATAATCATTTTTTTTAATGGTTCGAGTACATGTGAGATTATTAATAGTACTTTAATTTGTTTTAAAGAATGTTGACAAATTTAAAAAATTCTTTTTCATTGTGTAATAGTGTTGACAGTTTCTACGGGACTAAACATAAATAAGAGGAATTCACCGAAGAAGATCATTATCCTTCACCTTCTCTTTTTTCTTTAGAAAGGTGGATACAGACGAATTAATACAATGAAAGAATTCAAGTGAATGAAAGACAAAATAAAAAATAAATTATTAAATATTACTCTCACTTTATATAAACGGAGTATAATTATAATTCAAAAGTAAGGTGTGAAAAAATAAATAGGCCAAGAGAATAGTTTATTTTGGAGTTTATTACAAAGTGTCCAATCATACCTACTGTTATGATCAAAAGTTATAATTTAAGGTATAGATTTGATTGGAAAGATCATATCTCTATGAAAAAATAAGTAGCCATTGATATTAAATCTCTTATAGATTATGTGAAAGCAACTTCAATTTTCAACCCCATTCCATAATTTTTTAAATAATTTTTTTTTAGGTGGAGTCGAAATTACTAAATTTTATTAAAACTAAATTTATTGAGTTCGTACTTTTAATGTTGTACATTCCTACCTCTATACTATTATATTCACAAAGAAAAGAGAAAAGAATTGTTTTTTTTTTTATAAATATAAACTAGGCGGTCTATAAACTATGAAGAGACTTTGATCTGAAGCCATATATTTAAGGACATAGAACTTAAGTTGTGTATCTTATGAATGATTTTAAAATCTTTAGTTTGTTTGTTTTTCCAATTTCCTTGATGTGGTGAGTTTAAAAAGATTATGGAAATTTTGTTTCTTTCTCTTTTAAACTAATATAGCTTATCCTTAAAGAGAAATAATTAAGATTCAATTCCTCAACTACCAATAATTAAGTAATACTTAAAAATCATAATTGATATACTAATAATATAGGACTTTGCAATATTGGTTAAGCATTATTAAACTATAACTAAATACTTTTATCTTAATTAGGCCATGTATTATGCTAACCAAATTCCATTTACAGTTTGGCAACAAAGTTTTATGTGTTAATAATTCCAATTACTTCTCTATTTTTAGGTTATTAACTAACATTTTTTTTGAATTTAAGTAATGTTTCTTAAATTATTAGTAATAATTATCTATATTTGTTCTCATTTCATAACATTCCATAAATTTCTCCTTAATACAAAATAGAGAAATATTAACCACTTAATTCTTGCTAATTATATGCAAATCTTGTCTGCTCTAAATCAAATCTTTTCTGAAGCCCCACTATGATATAATTATTATTTTTCTCTTTAAACCAAAAAAATTAAAAAAAATCACAATCAATGAGTTCTCAAAATCTTTCTCACTTTTATTTATTTTATTTCTTAATTACTTAAAACTTTTGGTCGACTTACCTCAATCGACATCCTACTAGTACTATTTCCAAATATTATAAATCTAACTAATTTTTACTTACACCTTTATTTGAATAGACGTTACGGACCGTTATGATATTGTGTTGTACTATAATTATTTTGATAAATATAATATTTGGATAGATCATATTATTTATAAATTTTTGTTGTTATATAATGTCACACATCAACAACTTGAAGAATAAACATATATACAAGAAAAATAAAATAATGGATAGAACTATTATAAAAAGTAGGATGCGTAAGTTAATCAACCGTTATTTAAAATGCTACTTTTGTCATTATATAACGATGAATTTAACAATCATTGTAAAGAAGTTCATAACTTTTATGAGAACTAAAATATAATCTACATTTTTTTTTTATATTTAAAACTTGTTGATCTGATTAATTTAGATTTTTGCATTGTATGATATAATTATTTTCTATTCAGACTTTTTTCATAAAATGGACTCAAACTCGAGACATGAAATAATTAAACAAAAAAAAAAGTTTATTTATTTCACAATTCTCCTAAATAATAATCTTCTTCTGATTGTACACATTTTTGTAATATACCTACAATCAAATCAAATATCAAATTAAAGCTTCTCATTCTCTTATGAATTATTTTGAGAAAATGATAAGTTTTCAAGAGGGGCAAAACTAAAAGTTTACAAGAAACGAGATTTGTGGGGTTTCAATATTCAGTTGATTTTCCAAGTTTAATAATAAGGTTGATAAAACTTGTGCAAGTAATAAACATGGGCAAAAAATAAATAAATAGAAAATCTTAGCACATACAAAAAAAAGTTCGGTGATTTATTTCTATTTGTCGTTACAGGCATAAATATGATATAAACAAGGTTAAAATTATTTGTCTTTCTATATATATATATAGTAAACCTTAAATCTCATAAACTTTTTTGTGTATTTTTTTTTTATATTTTGAATTTCTTTAATTAGTAAAGATTTTGGCTCCAACATTAGTAGCAAGGTATATATATATCCATCCATTTTAATCGAAATCACGTTGAATAGTTACACATTATTTGAAGTCGTAAGAAATTTCTAAATAGAAAATTGAATCTTAACCAATAAAATAAAACTTCAGATACCTAATTAACCAGTTGAACAGTTACTAAGATTTTTCGATCTGAATATCACCGCTATATAAAGAAAGCATGGCCAAGAGGGACCTAAAAGTGTCGGCAAAAAAGGACCTAGTTCCTTTTGTCTCAATTTTCTTACCTATTTTACTGTGTTTTTGAAAATTATAGCCCACCTAATTTGATCATTTTTTTAATCAGTCTAAGATACTTCTTTCGTACATAAAACAATTATTAGGGCATCTTTATATTTGACCATGCACATACAAAATTATGGACCCTAGTTATAATACAGACGTTTGAACATAAAAAATGTGATATTTGTAATAACAATAAAATAAATTGATAAAATGTATTTGAAAATGCATATGTTAAAAGTTTCCAAGTGAAAAACAAGGGTCAAATTTCAAACTTGAACTTCATTTTCAAAAAATTTATCAAAAACCAGTTCAACGTATAATCAAAAAATATTTCGATTTTTTTAATTTTATTTTTGAAAAAAATAAATCAATCTTTTCAACTTTTTTATTATATGAGGCAACGAAAAAGCCATCTTGATCGTGGCAAGAATTTATAATTGGATATAGAAAGATTAAAGTAATATTTTTCGTTTAATGTTCCTCAATAAAAATTAATTAAAAAATTAAAAGAATTTATCATCTATATATCCATCTTGTGATAATTAGTGAAGAATAAAAACTATGTGTAACGTTCATTCATACTATCACGCAATGTTTTTTTGCGATGTAAGGTAAGTAATAGATATTTGTGCGGTTACGATCCGCCAATCATAGGATCCCTCCATTTGCTGGACTTGATCGTGATTGTTACTACACATGCATCAATTGTTAGCCTCAAGTATGTAACATCTCATAAAAGCATCGTGTAATAATATTGTTCACGTTCTTCTGATACGTAGATTTAACTTTATTTAATAAGTTAATTAAACACGTAATTCTTTTTAAAATTATGTATAACAATCAATAGCAGAAGCTTGATACATCGAGTTGTCTTTTTTTCTTTCTTTCTTACCAACTCAATGTTAAATCTCTTCATTTGAAAATTGCACCCATTGCATTATTAATGTTATAACATAGGATTCTAAAATTCTTTTACATGTTATACAAAATTAATTTTCAACATTATTTTGAATATACTTCATGAAAAAATAGTCACCCCCCCCCCCCCCAGAGGATGGAGGGGGACCAAGATATGTAACATCACTTGAGCTAGAAATTAATTTTAATATAAGTATAGTTAGCTAGGTTAATTAAATGTGATTGATGTGTTATAATTTTTTAACGTCCACCAATTTGACTTTCTTTGTTGACAAAAATCTACTTAAATTCAATTCAACACACACACGAAATCTCTAAGTCTCATTTAGCAGCAAAATTTACCTGAATTCAAGGTACATGTAACATGTTTCATATAGCAGCGACAATAGTCGAGGATTTACTGAAAATAGTATTATTTTACCTTACAAAGATACCTACGTATATATTCAGATCTCATTTTTAAAATTACACTGAATATTTTTTTATTGTTATTATTGTTGTATAGCGATAGAAGTGCAGATATAGGCAATATTAGGACAGTTAGTATAAGACATAAGATCTATAAGAAACTTTTTTTTTTTTTTGTAAGTTTAGACGTCGCCTCAAAATCAACTTCAGACGTACAACACTGAAATTGGGAAAAGAAGTTTGAAGTTACAAACTTTACCATATATATGGATATATGAAGTTAGGCTTGTCAAAATCAAACTCGAGATAATTTTGTTTTTGATTTTTTTACTTCACCTTGCTAGAAATGATGATAAAATAAATTGATATGGGAAGGTCTGACTTGCCATTTACTTCTAAATACACTGAAATCTGACACCACACACATTCATGAGTAGATAAATTTAGATAACTGTGACTCCATATAGCTTAAAGGGGGGAAAATGCTAGTGTCATATTCATTGAATTTAGCAAACAGAAAAAAAGGGATTTTGAACAAAGGCTAAAATTCCAATTGTTCTCCAACTCAATTAAATAAACGGAGGAGAAGGATTAAAAATGCCTGCTGAACTATGCGAAGTAGATTATTATATCCTTCATTATATTTTAGGATTAAAATTACTCCCGCTATTATCCTAAGAGATCACAAATACCCTCAAGAGTTAACTACCCAAATTTTTAGTGACGTGGCAAGCAACATGGGACTAATTCCTCCACCTACGCGTTGCCAACTAAGATTTACTATAAAAGAACTAGACCTTTAGTGGCGAAAAAGGTCGCCACAAAATCCCAAAATATTGCCACTAATGATTTTGAGTGATTTTTAGTGGCGACTAAGGCTGCAACAACCATTCGCTAGTAAAACCTATTTTTTCAACAAAAAAATATAATAATTAATTTTCGATTGCAACTTAAGTTTCTAAAATAAATAACATGCAGTATCTATATTAAAATCATCCAATATTATTACGAAATCATCAAAATTACTTCTCGATTCAAATATCCTACTACATAATGCATCATTGTACATTTTATACATTTACATATGACATATAAATAAAATATATAGTGTCTTCAAACTCCTCCTTGATTGATATCATTTGTGATTTTTCAAAAACAACGAAGAAAAAAAGACACAAAATCAGAATTTAATGCTAAAAATCAGGTAGTGGTGAATTACGGGCTTTTGTGGCGACTTATGTCGCCGCTAAAGGTCTAGTTCTTTTATAGTGAATCCTAGTTGGCAATGTTTAGGTGGAGGGATTAGTCCCACGTGGCTTGCTCTTGAGGGTATTTGTGGTCTCTTAGGATAACGGTGCGGGCATTTTTTATCCCGAAATGTAACGAAGGGTATAAGTGGTCTATTTCGCATAGTTTAGGGGCAATTTTTACCTTTTTCCGTTAAATAAATGGATATGAAGATTTAAATTTGGCATGACTTATAAGTTCAGAACTCATAAACTTCAAATTCTGACTTCGTGCATGACACTGGAACATTGTAACAAATTATATGCTAAAGAGGCAATTGTTCTCCATCTCAAAATGAATGCAGAATAGACCTAAAAGTATGATCTACATTTGGGATTGAATGGTTAATGCATATAGAAACTATGTGATGAAAATAAATTTAAGGAACTTCAATATATGATATCTTTAATTACTACCACCAACAAACAGATGTAGTGCAGCGGATGAACTACTTCTCCCTTAATCAGAGCTTTTGGATTTGAGCCTTAGGTATGAAAATATCTTTGATAAGGAGTGTTTTTCTCCGAATGGAATCCTACGTGGCACGAATTCAAATTTATTTGATACCAATACGAATACCAAATACATGTGGGAAACAAAAAAAATATCTTTAATTTCTTATTTTAATTGTATTTTGCCTTTTTGGTGACATAGATTATATAATATTACAAATTGTGGAATAAACGTTCATGATATTGCTAGCTAATTGTGAAATTAAATGTTCAATTAAATATAAAATAAAATAATTTTATATTTTATTCCAAAATCGTTATTCCTTATCCTGTGAACCAAGCTCTCCTAAAATAATATTATGTCAAATATTTATGAGTAGGGAATTGTAAGTAGCACTATACAACTTTCATTAATAACCAATTATTCATTCAATTATGATAAAATAAAATAGTGATAGAACATACACCCAAAAATATATATCACATCATATTGAAGAATAAGAAATGATGATGCACCAAATGGATATGTACAAAGTAATGTCAAACTCCAATTTATAATAATTGAAGATTATTATTGAGTTTGATGTTTAATTAATTTGGAAATAGGCAAAGTTTATATGAAATTCTCTTTAATTTGATTGTTGATGTTAATTAAAGTTTATAGTATTAAGAAATTGCGGTTGAAGTAAACAAAACGGAAGAAAAACAAAAGATAAGTTTGCTATAAGGACAAGATAAGGAAAGTAAAATTGAAATAATTTGAACGTATGAAGAAGTGATGCATAGATGTCTCAGTAAAAAGGTGTGAGAGATTGAATATGTGGATATGATCAGGAGAGGTAGAGGTATAGAACGAAGAATATTGGGAAGAAAGGTATTAGACAAGACATGTCGCAACTTAATTCAGCTTGCCAAGGATATGACCTTAAATAGGAAGGTACGAGGTCGGGTATTTGGGTAGAACATTAGTAGGTAGTTGTGCTTTGACTCACTTTTTGGGCCTGGTGGGATATTGGGAGCACCAGCCACCATGTATGTCGTAGTATTTTGTCTTATATGTGTATTTTCTTTTCAGTTATTGTGTTATTTGTTGTTGTTACTATTTCTTTTCTCTCAATTGAATGCTTTTACCGTTTTTCTTATTAATTGACATGTTTCTCTCAAAGACAAATTTCTTTTTCCGTGTATATTTTAATTCGGTTAGCTGCACTTGAACGAAGGGTCTTTTGAAAACAACCTCTCTATCTATCTCTACGACCTAGAAATTAGGTCTACGTACACTCTAATATTTCAAATCCCACTTATAAAATTACAATGTGTATATTGTTATTGTATATAGGGTGTGTTATGTGTAAAGCAAAATATTTTTCAGGATTTTTTTTTAGAAAAATAAAAAATTTCTTATTGGTTTTCTAGTACTCAGTATGTAAGAAAGATGTATTATTCTAAAAATAGTTATATATAATTTTAAAATATTTTTCTCCGTACCAAACATACCGTTATGATAATAATAACATTAAGTGAAAGAAGAAATTAAAAAAGGAAGAAAGAAACAAGAATGCCACCTTATGACATTTACTCCTTCATTTTCTTTGTTTAATTTTGTTAGCTTCCCATAACTAGTTGAAATCCTAACCAACTAAATTTGCTGATAAGAGAGGGGAAAAGGATAGATACTTATTAACATATCACTTTTTAGAAATATTTTTATATCATACTAGAGGATATATCAAGAAAAAGGAAAAGAGAATATATATATATATATATATATATATATATATATATATATAT
>JAJONR010009896.1:0-25777 GCA_029582245.1 Solanum etuberosum
ACTCTCTCGAGCTAGATAGGTAGAATTGAGCTTAGAATTCACTCTCTCGAGCTGAACCCACAACAACCCAATCACTACAAATGCTAATTTATAGCCTTGGTTTTACACCTCTCTCTCAAGTAGGCATAAAACACTAAGTAACATTGAAATAAACATTCCAACTCATCAATTTAACAACAGCCATAAATCAAACCCACTTCAAAGTAGTAATACGATCAATAATCCCTAACACCCATCAACTAAATTAGACAATTAGTCACATGGTCACACCCCCAAGAATGGGGGTTTTAGCTAGTCATCATAAAAAGTAAGAATTCAATACCTATTACATTCTTCATGGCTGGGTATTGATTTCCAAACCCTTAAAATGATTCAATGTAGCTTCGATTACAAAATCCAATTCAAAATCTACTTGAAAAATGCATCAGAACTAAACAAGAACAGTGTCTTCGTTCTAATTTTGAGTTTTCACAATGTTTGGATGCCTTCTCTCATTTCAAAAAATCAATTTATACCCTTTCAAAATTTGGCCTTTGGGGTAATTCAGCGAGGTAAGTCGTGCTTGGCCAACTGGTCGGTGAATCGCCAATCGCTCATGTCCCTCGCCTTCTTATCTTGAGTTTTCATCTACTGCACACAGTGACTTTAGGCAGTCTATGTCGGGGTCGCCGATGGATTTCGCGATGCGCCTTTTGCCACTTTGGATCGCCGTATTGCTTGCATCCTCAATGATTGTTCTGTAAAAATTGATGGACTAACTCCTCTTCACCGATCCCATTGGCGAGTCACCGATAGGGATTTTCCTTCGCCCAATTTCTCTCATCTCAGGAGTGGCATACTGTAACTTTCAGCGAGTGAAGAGGCAACTCGCGGATCACCGAGTGAGGTCGGCGATCTTCAGCTTTGTTGTTCTTTCATTTCTATTTTGTTTTCCTAGCTACAGATCAATACATCACTATCAGTTTAGAGCATAAATCAGGCATTGAGGATACTTAAATTATGAAAACCAAGCCCTAAATCAGTTGAAATCTCGGACTCATCAACACCCCCAACTTAAACTTTTTCTTGTCCTCAAGTAAAACTCAAGATCAATTAGTTCAACAAGGATGTCTACAAACAGTGCTGCTCAAGACTCAACACAAATGCACACAAAAGGTTCAAACTACACATACAATGCCCAATTGTGAACTCAAAGTTTCAAATTGTGACTCACCATTATCAAGTCTACTCAAGCTCACAATGCTTGCTTCAAATGCAAGTTCAAGCTCAACAAAAGTATTCAAATGCCCTCACAACAAAGATGATTCCATGCTCACAAGATTTCTCAAAAATTAAGATCCCAGAATCACATGAAACTCTCACACTCACAAAGATGAACACATGCATGACTCCACCCATAGGCTTGCCCTTATTTTCCAATCAACATTCGTTTCAGCTCAATCAAGATCACAAAGGTCTTTTTAAGGTTTGTAAAGGGGCTGAGTGTAACGATATGGTCATTTTGGCTTAGTGACTTCTACCTTCATGAAGTATAGCCTGAAAATCGCTTTCTCTCCTTCTCTTTCACATTTAAACATGTTCACAATCCACCCCATTATTCAACTTTACATGACTCACCGGATACCCCATCCTTTTGACTCATTTCACACACTTTATTTCACAACACTTCTTTTTCATTCTTTTTTATTTTCACCCTTTTTATTTTCTTTTTGTCTCTTTTATCTTTTTTTATATGGAGGGGTTCCATCTTTTTCAAAACAATCCATCAAGGGGGAATTTTTCACACTTCTTGACTTTTCTCCTTTTTCACTACACCCCCCAACTTAGGCTTTTGGCCTAAGTTGGCTATTCAAACAAACCAATACTTCATGAAGGTTATGGGTGATGGGATAAATAGGTCAAAGTTGTTCAAGTTTCTTCCAAAGAAAAGGATAGGCTCAAACGGTGCCAAGCAAGTTTCACAGTTCTCATAAGGTGGTCACAAAGAGGTATATTATTAATTTGGTTCACTCTTTGAAATTTTTGCCTAAGATCATTTCAATTGCTTGCTTCAATCAATCAATCGGACCAACGGAGAAAATTTTAGGTGTCATAAAGCACAATATTCAAGACAACCTCACCACACAAGACATTCGGTACAATTATCAAACAAGACTCCATACTTTCTAGCTAGCGTGCAATGTTCATCACAAGAGACTTAATCGACAATCGGCTAGTCACAACGAGATGCTAAAAGTTCACATATTCCCTATGTAACTTAGTTTGCCTCATCGTAGCCGCACATTCATGTCGTTCAATTAAGAACACTATTCAAGTCATCGGTATTGACCACCACCGACACTCAAAAATATAAGAGAACAACTTCATTTAAAAACATCTAGAGGTGGTATTCCTAACAAGTCCCCACCCCACCAAAAACATCCAACATTGTCCTCAATGTAAAAATGAACGAGCATGAAGTAAAAACAGAGAAACAATAGCACTAAATGAAAAGAATAGGGTTAGGAGGAATCTTCACTATTGGCCAGTCTGCGAAGTAATGTGGAGATCGCCGAACCCTTCGGCGTACCGCCTAATTGCATGCAGTCCACCTAAATATCCAGAACGCTACCACTCCGATTGGGACCAAAAGGCAATCTAGATCGGGTACGCCGAACAGCATCGGCGCATCGCCTAATATGCGTAAATCATCGCCAAAATTTCCAGAACACCGACCCTTCAAGATAATGTAAAGGGTCGTGAAAGTCGGGTTCGCCCAATCTCTTTGGCGCATTGCCGAGTGGCCTGTATACTTCGCCCAATATTCCAGAATTTCAAGTCCACCCTCGATGTGTCATGACCCAGGGATACACCCTAGATGTAACACGACATACTTGACCCCGAAGGGGTCTCATACAAGCCCTTAGCATATCATAACATAAGATAAATAACAATAAAGAGTAAAGCACATTTTCAAGTCTAAAAAGTTTTCATCAAAAGCATAGCGGAAGTCTAGACTTGTCTCAATTACCCAACTATTACAATCGAAGTCTCAAATAGGGTCACAGCCCTTAAAACATTGTTTTCAAATGAAAGTACAAGAAAAGAAACTAGAAAATCATCATCCGTCCTCAAACTTTGAGGACTCACCAAAAGCAAGGAGAGTAGTCGATCCAAGCTTTGACCAAGAAGGAATTCACCTCAAGAACCGGTCCCTACATGTATGTAAAAATGTAGAAAATATGGGTTAGTACAAGAATGCACTAAGTATGATAGCCATGCACAAAAATAGTGAAATCATGCTAAAAAGGGACATTTTAGTTCAATGCATGCCATTTGCTAAGTTAAAACATCATTTGGGAGATATTGTAGAAACACACGTCATAAGCATAAACAATTCATAAGTCATCATGTCATAAGAGAAACTTACCATAAGTACCCTTAAAGCATACTTGTGCAATGCATAGATAAGATCCCATAATCCCACCCATACTAAGTAAAGCTTCTTGAGTAACTATAGTTCATAACTCAACTACGTGTTCATACTACCATAAAAAGGGAATAGCCTTAACCGACATAGACCATGTGAGCTAAACATGGAATCCGGTGTCTACCCCACACCGAAAAGGGGTTGTCCTACTTGCAGAGGGTAGAACCAAACTCTTAGCTTAGGTGGATCCACTAGCTAAAGACCTATGAGGTCACATAGTTATGGGATAAGGAGATTGCTTCTAGAAAACCCGGCCTCTACTAACGTGAGGGCTTCCATCCCAAGAGATTGTTCCTAGAAACCCGGCCTCTTCTAACGTGAGGGCTTCCATCTCATATCACTATCCACTCGGTGCTAAGCATACTACCCATTGAGTTCATATTAAGCCTTGACTTAAGTTCATAATTATGGAAGAATGTCTTGACACTCAATCCAACATAACTCATATTAAAGCTCTTAGATTCGATAGGTGAGACTAGTCTTCCAACCTTAGAATCACTACATGTGACAAACCTTTCACATCATATCATATTCATACATAAGTGTGTACAAGAGGATAACTTCCAACAACACAACAACTAGATCATAATCATATTCACTTTACTCTCAAAGTGCTCATAAGCATGTATACAATTCTCATAATCATGCATAATTCATATACTTTGCCCTTCAAGGATCATAGTTCATAATTCATCAACACATCTAAAATTACTACATTAGACATGGATAATAACATAATTCAAGTTATTCAAGTATTTTCATGCATAATTCAATCATATTCTCCTTGCATCAATCAATACCCACACTTTGAGATTCAAAATGGAAAAAATAGGGAAACTCATGGATTCTTGGGGAATTGATGTTACAACATTAGATAATCATCAATTTGATCATAATATAAAGCAATTAAAGCATTGAAATCATTTTTGATGTGAATCCATAACTTTGAGTAAAACCCTAGCTTTCTTAGGGAAATTACAAGTTTGAAATTGATTTTGGAGGGACTCCATGGATGATAGCTATCCATGGATGAAGGACTACCATACCTTGATGAAGAATCCTCACGAAAATGAGTGAAAAAGCCCTCTACTTCAAACCCTAGCTTGACTTTCTTCTTCTTCTTCTTCCTTGGAGTTCTAGAGAGAAGATTTTGGGAGAGGTTTTGATTTTGTTTTGGGGATTTAGAAATTATGAAGAGATGAGTTAGTTTAGTGAGTTAAAAACCTTATATAGGTGTCCTAATGATATATAAAACGATGTCACTTAACCCCACTTAAAATAGGAAATCCCCAAAGTACCCCTCAACTAACTCCTAAAACCGACCTACAAGCATGACCTACGGCCCCCTCACCCACGGACTGTGGATGGACCCACGGCCCGTGCTGGTGAAGCGTGGGTCATGGTCTGGGAGTTGCATGCTGTAGTTTCCACCTACGGATGCCCTACCCACGGAGCGTGGGTTGACCCACGAGGTGTGGGTGCTCTCCGTGGGTCACTGCCAGGTAGTCCTTCAAGGTCCTTTCCTCAAGGACCCATGGTTGGTCCTTGGGGTTTAGGCCTTGACGTTCTAACACGAAAACATGAATTTTAAGGTACGGGGAGGTACGTTTAAGACTCTAACCCTAACGTCAAGCTCTAGCTTAGCCTATTAGTTTCCGGAGTGTTACACGATGCCTAGAAGGCGAGCCAAGTCACGACCACCGAGTCCACTCGGCGGCTCGCCGAAATGGTCATGCCATCGCAGAATCACCTATACCTGCACATTCAGCACACATTATTAAAAACAACTAACACTTGGGTTACCTCCTAAGAAGAGCCTTATTTAACGTCGTGGCACGACGTGGAAATGCTTTCAAGCATATTCTAAATACACCACTTCGATTACTTAAATCTCATGACATTCTCCAAAATACAGCTTTAGGCGTTGCCTATTCACCTTGAAAGCTGGGCCCTCTTTTCTTTCAATTTCAATTTCCCCATTTCTAAACATTTGGGTTACCTTAAATGGACCTGACCACTTTGACTTAAGTTTACCGGGAAAGAGTCTCAACTGGGAATTGAAGAGCAACACAAAGCCACCAACTTGAAAGTCGCGCTGAAGGATTTTGGCGTCGTGCCACCTCTTCATCTTCTCCTTATACAGGGCCGAACTTTCATATGCTCTCAACCGGAATTCCTCCAATTCGTGAAGTGGGTTCACTCTCCCTTTTGCGGCCTTTTCCCAATTTAGGTTTAGCGTCTTCAACGCCTATAAAGCTTCGTGCTCAAGCTCAATTGGTAGATGATAAGACTTTCCGAACACCAGCTGGTTTGGTGACATACCAATTGGTGTTTTGAATGCAGTTCGATATGCCCACAGAACATTATCCAATTTGCGAGACCAATCCGTCCGATTGGCATTTACCGTTTTTGCCAAAATGCTTTTAATTTCCTGGTTTGAAACTTCCACTGGACCGCCTGTTTGTAGATGGTATGGAGTTTCAACTTTATGCTTTACACCGTATTTTCTTAACAACGAGGTGAACATCCGGTTGCAAAAGTGAGATCCCCCTTCACCGATGATAGCTCATGGGGTGCCGAATCGTGCAAAAATATATCGCTTTAAGAATTGCACCACACTCTTGCCCTCATTGTTGAGAAAGGCTACAACTTCGACCCATTTGGACACATAATCAACTGCCACCAAAATATATTTGTTGCCGAAAGAACTCATAAACGACCCCATGAAATCTATACCCCAAACATCAAACATCTCCACTTCTAAGATATGATTGAGAGGTTATTCATGCTTTCTTGATACCCCACCTTGTTTTTGACAAGGGATGCATTGTTTCACAAAGTCATGCGCGTCTCGGTATAGAGATGGCCAGTAGTAACCACTTTGAAGCACTTTTGTTGCTGTCTGCACCCCACCGTGATCTCCACCGATAGGTGATGTGTGGCACACATTAAGAATGGCATTGACTTCTTCTTCCAGTACACATCTACGAATGATATGGTCTGCACATTCTCAAAACAGATATGGTTCATCCCAGAAGTATTTCTTTACCTCAAACAAGAATCGGTTCCGTTGATAGGAGTTCAAATCCTCCGGCATAATTCCACATACCACATGGTTAGCAAGATCAGCATACCAAGGGATGTTCCTTTGGGTCAGCCTCATCACTGTTTCATCTGGGAATTCAGCCACAATATCCCTTTCTTTGGGATTGGTCACATTAATTTCTAACTGCGATAAATGATCTGCCACCTGATTTTCACACCCCTTTCGATCTTTTACTTCAAAATGAAATTCTTGCAACAAAAAGACCCACCTGATCAACCTCGACTTAGCATCTTTCTTTGCCATTAAATACCGTAATGCTGCATGATCAGTATGAACTATCACTTTTGTTCTTAACAAGTATGCCCTGAACTTCTCAAATGCATAAACTACAGCTAATAGCTCTTGTTCAGTAACAGTGTAGGTACGTTGTGCTCCATTTAGCATGTTGCTGGCGTAATAAATTGGATGAAAGAGCTTGTTGCGCTTTTTCCCTAACACGGCTCCTAGAGCGGTACCACTTTCATCACACATCACCTCAAATGGTTTGGACCAATCTGGGCTAATGATCACCGGGGTAGAGATTAGCTTTTCCTTCAGACACTCGAAAGCTTTTGAGCAAGCATCATCAAAAAGAAACTTCGCCTCTTTCTCCAATAGCTTACACAATGGATGTGTATTTTTTGAAAAATCTTTGATAAATCTCCTATAGAACCCTGCATGCCCAAAAAAGCTCCGAATACCGTTAACAAATATAGGTGGTGGCAACTTCTCAATAACTTCGATCTTTGCTTTTTCGACCTCCAGTCCCTTCTGTGACACTTTGTGAACTAGGACTATTCCTTCTTTGACCATGAAATGACCTTTTTCCCAATTAAGGACCAAGTTGGTTTCTACACACCTTTGAAGGACTCACTCAAGATGAGCCAAACATGTCTCAAATGAATCACCTACAACTGAGAAATCATCCATGAATACCTCCATTGAATCTTCCACCATGTCAGCGAAAATAGAAAGCATGCACCGTTGAAATGTCACTGGAGCATTACACAATCCAAACGGCATCCTCTTGAAGGCGAAAGTCCCGTAGGGACATGTGAAAGTGGTTTTCTCTTGGTCTTCCGGTGCAATAGAGATTTGGTTGTATCCAGAGTAGCCATACAAGGAACAGTACAATCCACTCCCCGCAAGTCTATCAAGTATTTGATCCATAAACGACATTGGAAAATGATCTTTCTCGGTCCAAGAGTTGAGTTTTCGGTAGTCCATGCATACTCTCCAACCGGTGACCGGCCTCATGGGGACGAGTTCTCCTTTCTCATTCGGGACCATCGTGATGCCTCCTTTTTTGGGTATGCATTGTACCGGGCTCACCCATTTACTATCCGCAATAGGATACACTACACCCGCATCTAGCAATTTAATGATCTTTTTCTCCACCACCTCTTGCATAGGTGTTTAATCTTCTTTGATGCTCAACACTTGGTTTGCACTCGCTATCCAATTGGATTTTGTTTGTGAAAATCCTGGGTGGAATACCTACAATATCAGTGATAGTCCATCCTATTGTCTTGATGTACCTTTTCAACACCTCAAGAAGCAATTTCACTTTCAACTCAAGCAAGTCAGCTGCAATGATAATGGGCAAGGTATTATTCGCCCCCAAGAATGCATACCGAAGATGAGCAGGGAGAACTTTCAATTCAAGTTTTGGCGGTTCCTCATGGATGGTTTAGCGGGAGGACTCTCTCGATTCTTTAGATCAATGTCTATCTTCAATGGGTTCCTTGAGTATTCACCTAATCTCGATAGAGAAGCTACCACTTCATCATACCCTTGAACTTTGGTTTCATCATAATTCGAAAGAACAGCCTCAAGAGGTTCACCCATACACATCATTTCCCTCACACTAGACACCGCTTCATCAATCACTTCAATCATTGAAACTACATGAATATCACTGGGTTGCTTCATTGATTTGCACACATTGAAGGTGACCTTATCTTCATTTACCCGAAACTTCAACTCCCTACTTTCAACATCACTAGAGCTCTTCCAGTGGCTAAAAATTGTCTACCCAAAATAACAGGAACTTCAGCATCAATCTCACAATCAAGAATAACAAAATCAGGCGGAAAGATGAATCAATCCACCTTTACCAATATGTCATAGAGTATTCCATGGGGTGTTTGATCGACCGGTACGCCATAAGAAGACACATTATTGTTGATTTTGGTTCGCCCAGCCCAAGTTGTTTAAAGATTGCATAGGACATCAAATTTATACTTGCCCCCAAATCACATAAAACTTTAGCAAATTGAAGCATACCAATGGTGCATGGGATGGTGAATGCCCCCGGATCCTCATCCATTATAATCATCTCGCTAGTTATAATGGCACTACAATTATGAGAGACTTCGATTGTTTCGAAGTCCATGCTTCTCTTCTTAGTGACCAGCTCCTTCATGAATTTTGCATATCCTGGCATCTCCAATAATGCTTCCACTAACTGAAGATTTATAGAAAGTGTATTAAACACGGCTAGGAATTTCTTGAACTTTTCATCCTCATTTTTCTTTTTGAGACGTTGAGGAAATAGAGGAGCTATTTTGGGAAGAGGTTGCACTGTATTTGGATTTGAGGTAGCCTTTTCTTTATCTTTTTGCAACTCGTTGGCGGGGCTTTGCTGAGGACTTTTCTCCTTCTCTTTGATCATATAACTTTCCGGTGCTTGAACAAGCCTCTCTTCCTCATCGATATCTTTCTCTTCTTCATGAGTGTTCATCCCATTATTACCCTTCACATTACCAACGACTATCTTTCCACTTCGAGTCACAACCACCAAATCTTTGTCATAATCAACCCTCAAAGTTGTTTCACACTCAGCTTCTCCCCTTTCAACTACCATGGGTTCTAGTTGTGCTGAAAGTTGGCTTAGTTGACCCTCAAGTTGTTTGATTGTATCTGCGTGAGAATTCACTCTATTATTCAATGATGAGAAATCAGCTTTCATCTCCTTAAGAATGTCATCAGATCCTTAAACCTTATCGAGGATACGCGACAACAATTCATCCACTCGTAGGTTACCCGAACTACCCTTTGATCTTGTGCTGTCACTTGATTGCGTGTGGTCCTCTTCATGACTCTCTTCTCTCCTCCAAGGGTCATTTTGTTCAATCCATTCTTGATAGTATCGTCTCCACTCTTCTTCCTTATGCGAGTTCCAACCTTGATTCCCACCTGACTTTAAGTAGCTCGGGTGAGAACCCTTCTCAAGTCTAAACACTCTTCTGACTTCTTTGGGTTCACCAACCTTTTCTAGCACTTGTTTTTGTAACAACTCCATTTGGAAGTCATTTTGCTAATATTCTCATTCCTCTCTTTCTCCTTGTCAAGTTGTTCCTTTGTCATCCTAAAATTTAAGAGGGATACTTGGTCCTCTTGAGTGTACCATGCTCGATTAATCTTTGTCATTTCATCAAGAAGGGATGAGGCTACCTCAAATGGTTGTAACATTATCCCCCCTCGAGACAGCTGGTCAGCAACCCCTTTATTCACTGAGTCTAAACTCCGGTAAAAATATTGAAGTATCACATTACCCGGAAGTCCATGAGTGGGACATTCTAATAGAACCTTTTGAAATCTCAGCCAAGTGTCATGAATCGGTTCCCCTTCCACACGCTTGAAGTTTTGGATGTTGTCACACAATTTTACCATGTTTGAGGGTGGAAAGAACCTTATGTAGAATGCATCGGTAAGCTCCTCCCATGATAAAATGGAGTCCCTCGGGAGCCCTGCTAACCACTTGGTTGCTTTCCCCATTAAATTGAAAGGGAACAAACGGAGCCGAACTGATTCTTGTGAAATATCCTTGAGTAAGAATGGACTACATATCTCCACAAAGTTCCGAATATACTCATGGGGATTCTCATGATCCAGCCCCCCAAATATGCCATTAGCTTGCAAGAGTTGCAGCATTGTGTTTGTCACATGGAATGCAACATGATCCACAACCGGAGGTAGGCGAGTAGCACCTGCGCCCCCCAATAGAGACTCATTTGCGTGAAAGGACTCACCACCATCATCTTGGTGACCAAGTTGGTTCACGGTGCTTCCATTTGCACTCATCTTGTCACCTGATCACAAGCAGCTCACAACAAAAAGGTAAGTCGATTCAACTACAACACAAAGAGATCACAGTTCAAACTTCAATAAGAGAATTCTAAACACCACTCCCCGACAGCGACACCATTTTGATTAACGCTCATCTACACCTCATCCGATACTAGGTGTAGGCGATCGTAATCTAGTATAAAACCTAACAAGTGAGATGGGGTCGAACCCACAGGGAGCGGTACAAGTTTGAATTCAATTATGAAGTTGTAAATGTGATTTTATCGGTTGCAGGAATAGAAATTATCAAAAAAACTTAAATAAATCGAAAGGGTGACACAAATGTAAGGTGGGGGAATTTGATGTCAATTAGCAACTAAAGCAATCACGAACAACAGGGGTAATCAAGTGATTAAGAGATACTTGGGGGAATAACCGACTAACTGTTAATTTGGCAAATGGGTGCTCGATAATTACTAAAGGTTACTAAATCTTAGTGGGTAGGCTGGACCTTAGATGAGATAGCTTCCTCTCAAACAACTATCACGATTAAGTTGAGTTCTCTCGAACGTCAACAAGATAAATACTATAAATAACCAAAAACCTCACTTCATCTACTCTCTCGAGCTAGATAGGTAGAATTGAGCTTAGAGTTCACTCTCTCGAGCTGAACCTACAACAACCCAATCACTAGAAATACTAATTTATAGCCTTGGTTTTACAGCTCTCTCTCACGCAAGCATAAACCACTAAGTTACATTGAAATAAACATTCCAACTCATCAATTTAACAACAACTATAAATCAAACCCACTTCAAAGTAGTAATACGATCAATAATTCCTAACACCCATCAACTAAATTAGATAATTAATCACATGGTCATACCCCCACACCCCCCAAGAATGGGGGTTTTAGCTAGTCATCATAAAAAGTAAGAATTCAATAACTATTACATTCTCCATGGCTGGGTATTGATTTCCAAACCCTTAAAATGATTTAATATAGCTTCGATTACAAAATCTACTTGAAAAAGGCTTCAGAACTAAACAAGAACAGTGTCTTCGTTCTAAGTATGAGTTTTCACAATCTCTGGATGCCTTCTCTCATTTCAAAAAATCAATTTATACCCTTTCAAAATTTAGCCTTTGGGGTAATTCGGCGAGGTAAGTCATGCTTCGCCAACTGGTTGATGAATCGCCAATCGCTTCTGTCCTTCGCCTTCTTATCTTGAGTTTTCATCTACTGTGCACTATGACTATAGGCGGTCTATGTAAGGGTCGCCGATGGATTCCGCGATGCGCCTATTGCCCCTTTGGATCACCGTTTTGCTTGCATCCTCATTGATTGTTCTGTAAAAATTGGCGGACTAACTCCTCTTCACCGATCCCATCAGTGAGTCACCGATAGGGATTTTCCTTCATCCAATTTCTCTCATCTCAGGAGTGACATATTGTAACTTTCGGTGAGTGAAAAGGCAACTAGGCGGATGGCCGAGTGAGGTCGGCGATCTTCAGCTTTGTTGTTCTTTCATTTCTCTTTTGTTTTCCTAGCTACAAATCAATATATCACTATCAGTTTAGAGCATAAATCAGGAGGATACTTAAACTATGAAAACCAAGCCCTAAATCAGTTGAAATCTCAGACTCATCATGATTCAATTGTGATATTTGTGTCCTTCATATGAGGTAGTTTGTTTGCTTAAGATTAATGGAGCAAGCAGCAATGAGTTGGTGAAGTGAGGAGGTCGACATAGTGTTGGTAGGAGAGGTCATTCCAATTTATCGTGTTGTTGGGTTTTTTTTAATCAATACTCAGAGAGAGGTAGAGCTTTTATGCTCTGATACCATGTAGAAATCTCACGTCTAGGATTAGAGAAATCAATGATTGTATTGATAATTAAAATTATTAAGTACATACTCCTTATATAGGGAGAGAATTGTAGAGTACTAAGTTAACTATACTTAGAATCCTACTATAATACCTATTACTATGATAATAATAATAATGCAATTATAAATAATCTAATCCTAGTTGTAATATAATTCTAATCGTAATCTAATCCTAGTCGTAATATGATACTAATAGATATATATAGTCTAATCCTAGTGTTACTCTAACTCTACATCAGTGTTGTAAACATGTCAGTCAGCTTCGTTGGACCTGTTCCTTTAACATATTCCAATCATCAACTTCCTTCATCTTCAACATGGAATTGTTGGAAATTGTGCTTAAATTGATGTGTCGTAGGTTGTTAGTTGTAAATCGAAAAATATTCTTAGGGAGGTGATACGTTGGCCATTTCGATGAGCTTCATTGAGCTCACCGAGTTGACTCGGTGTATCGCCAGACATCCTCCCCATCACCTATTTGCTAGGTTAATGAAGGGGAGCCATTGTTACTTTCGGCGATGACACTTAATCTCGCCGAATGGCATTGATATCACCTTTATGACCTTTGTTTTTGCTGAAATTTTATGTAACATTCGGCGAGATATCTCTATCACCGAGTGTGCTTGGTGATTAGCCAAATGGATGCTGGGCTCGCCTTTTTGAACTGAATTTTCACTGGTTTTTTCTGTAACATTCAGTGAGTCCTCTTTTACTCGCCGAATGGACTTGGCGACTCACCGAGCTTTTTGGCGAGTTTGTCTGCTTTTTTTGAAAATCCTCTACAACCGCATTAATTTTTTTAATAGTTATGGCTAGACCAAAAGTTTAAGCACGAGTTCCACCACCCTAGAAGAGGGCCAAAGGGGTACCACTCGTACTAAACCTCCTCAGGAGAGCGGTTAGGGAAAGGGTAGTAAGCATGTCGTGCCAGAGTCCAGTTCAGATGATAGTTTGGGCATTGATTCATCCAACTCACATCCTATGAGTTTGAAAATGAGGAAGCTGTGGGGTACGGTACTCCAATACATTCTCCGGTGCCTGAATCTTCAGTTGGTTAAGCGGAAGAGTTCTGAGTTGCGGTCTAAAGAAGCTCATGATCCACAAGCATTACCTCCAGCACCACCAACATCACAGAACCAGATTGCCTTCTTTTCCAGCACATCCTCCTCTAGGTTGAAGACAGCTGGCTTTCGGAAGATACTCGAGGAGAAGTGGTTGTCCTCAGACGGAGTGGTGGACAGGTATCCTACAGTTTTGGAGACCCTGTGGTTCCATAAATTTTAGCAGTTCACCGAACCCTAAAATCCATATATGCCTACATGGGTTTGGGAATTCTATGAGGGGTATGCAGAGCTGATCCCAAAAGGGAAGAAGAAGGAAGGGTCGATGACACCGGTTGATTTTTTAGAGGTGTGGTGAAAGAAGGTCAAGTGTAGAGAGACAAACATAAATGATGAGTTAGACTGCACGGTACAGACTCAACACTCTTTGGCTGAAAAAATCATGATTAAAACTCTAGATTATTTGAAGGGGTGACTTACCCCACTGTTGTGTGATGCCACACCCCCATTGATCGAGGTATAGGCCATTATTGAGAAAAAGGACCTGAACATTGCGGTGTGGTACTGGTTTGGGCTTATGAGCAACACATTGATGCCATCACAAAATGAGTCCATCATCCGGCATCCAAAAACTGCATTTCAGGGGTGTATCATCACCCGAGAGAGGCTGAACGTGGGGTAAATTATTGTATAGGAGATGGCTATGAGTGCCAAATAAAATCAAACCTTACTGCCATTTCTAGTTCTAATTGGTGCTTTATGTAGCCGAGTAGGTGTGCCCTTTATGGTGAAGACGGATATTGAGGTTACTCCTTCTTCATCTTGTAATATTCATCGGATTGAACCGGAGTATATTAAGGATGAGGCAGAGAAAAAGAAGAAAGCTCCGGTGGACACGTCCCCAGTAGTTGATGTGGAGTCCATGGTGGCCATCCATACTCAGTTTGCTTCGGTTGTTGAGACCTCAGGTATACCTGCCCCTAGCCCTCTACTACTCTTGCTCCTGCTCCTGTCGCCCGTTCCCTTTTGACTCAGGCCATGATTTACAAAATGGGTAACCTTGCTTATTCAGCCGATGTGAGGGATTCTAGGGTTGAGGTTGTTGTTCCATCCATGATTGATCGAGCTATAGCTGCGGCACTGGCCCCCATTCAGGAGGAGTCAAGGGAACATCAGGAGTTAATTACATCCTATGGGCGAGCATTGGATGCCCTCACCACTCGGGTTGAGGTATGTGAGATGACATAGTGCAGCTCCTCAGATGTGACATCCCTAATGGCTGATATTACTGGTTTGCGTTGGGATATGGATGAGTTAAAATCCACTGACATATCGATGTTGTGGGGCGGTTTAGATATCCCTGAGGATCCCAGTTCTGAGATGCCTACGATTCCGGCTGCTTTTGAGATCCCTCCGGCTATTGTGACTGTAGATGCTGCTGCAGTTGATGAGGATGGGGAGTCCAACATGACCGAGATGGATGTGGAGGAGTTAGAGGCTCATGAGGATGCGGTGTACGAGGACCTAGAGGATTTGGAGGGTGATTTTTTATGGGTGGCCACGGAGGCATCACTACATGACCCGTCCATGATTGGTTCTAGTGGGTCTAAGCCCACAGAGGATATTTTTGTACAGCCCTCCGAAGTTTGAGTCGAGTAGGGATTTGATGCGCAGGTTAAGGATACTCAAGTGACTTAAAGTTTACCTCAGGCTTAGCCTGACAAGGGGATCTTTACTATCCCTCCATTTCATTCCTTGTTGATACTTTCAGTTTTTATTTTGCATTGAGGACATAACTTATTTCTTTTTTTTTGGGGGGAGGGGGGTGAGGTATTTAGATACCTACCCTTTTGGTTGTATTGTTTTCTTATTTCATTTTTGAGGATATTGTATTGTGTTTCTTATTTCATTTTCTGGGATATATTATTTTTTTCATTGGAAACTTCTCCAGATTGCCTTAGTAGTGAATGTTTTTGTTTTGGTGTTAATTTATTGACTTCTCTCTCAATTGCTTAAATGTGAATATTGGTTACTATTCACTTGTACACTTGAGTGTCAGTTGTCATCGATATCGATGACTTGAATAGTGCTCTTGATGAACGAGGTGTTTGTGTTAGTCCAACGAGGCAATTTGAGTTTCATAAGTCTTGTGTGAACTCTTAGCATCTCCTTGTGACTAGATGAATGTCAAGGTGAGTCTTGCAATGACCATTGCATGCTAGCTTAATTTGTAGAGTTGTGATTTATGATTGTGTTAAATGCCATGCTTGGTCAGGTTTAATTGAAATGTGTGTATGATGATACCTAGAACTTGCCCCATTGGTCCAATTGAATAGCATTGGTGAATGAAGGAAATGATCTTAGGCAGGAATTTTTAAGAGTGAACCTCATTGCTATACCTTCTTGTGACCACCTTATGAGTGTGTGAACCTAGCTTGGCACCATTTGAGCCTAACCTTTTCTTTGGATGAAACATGAACACAAATGTTAGGATCGGTTGTTGAAATTGCCATGTCTATCCCACCTATAACCTTCGTGAATCATTTGTGTGTTTGAATAGCCAACTTAGGCCAAAAGCCTAAGTTGGGGGTCTGGTAAGACTGAGGAAAGAAACTGAGCAAGAAGTTCTTGAAATTCGTCCTTGGAACATATGGTGAAGAGAAAGATGGAACTCTCCGTATAAAAAAAAATAGAAAGAGAAAAGAGAAAAAAGAAAAGAAATGATAAATTTGCATCCGTTGTGCATTGTTGTGGAAATAAAAAGGGTATCTAATGAGCTATACCAAGAATTTTTTTTGCTATGAATAGGCCAAGGATGGATTGTAAATATGAAAAGAATGAAAGAAAAATAAAAGGAGTGAAATTTTGAGCCATGCTTCATGAAGGTAGAAGTCACTAAGCCGAAATGATCATACCCTTACCCTCAGCCTACTTACAAACCTTGAAAGACCTTTTTGATCTTGCATAAGCTAAGTGATGTGTTGGTTGGAAAATACGAGCAAGCCTATGGGTAAAATCACACATATTTTTCTCATTCGGAGTGTGATAGTTGATTTTGATTCATTAATTGTAATCCTTGATTGGCTTTGTGAGAGCATAGAATCATTCTTGATGTGAGGGCATTCTAATACTTTTGTAGGACATGAATTTTCATTCGAAGTGAACATTTGTGAGCATGAACCCTATTTGATTTTGCGCGAGTCATAGTTGGAAACTTTGAGTGCACAATCGAACATTGCATGTTTGGATTTAACCTTGTGTGCACTTTCATGTTGAGTCTCAAAGAGAACTACTAGTAGACATCCATGTTAACCTGATTGATCTTGAGTTTTACTTGAGGACAAGCAAAAGTTTAAGTTGGGGGTGTTGATGAGACGGGAACTTTGACTCATTATTGGCTTGTTATATAATGAATAAGAGTCATCAATGCCTGTTTTATGTTCATAACTAATGTTAAATTGCTTCTGTGCAGCAATAAAGGCGAGGAAATTACAATACGAAAAGAACCAAAAAGTTGGAAAAGCTGAAGAAAAGGAAGGCAATGGAACGGCGAGTTGGCTGATGAACTAAGCCAACTCGGCAATGGAAAATGCACTTCACTGATGCGCTGAATGGAATGACGAGCTCGACCCAACTCGGCTAAATGAACAGAACAACTGGATATTGAAGTCAAGATAAAATGCGATATGGCAGGCATGTTGGCGGATCACCGAGTCGTTCGGCGAACCCGACTAATTTCGCCACTTGGATTGCGTACTGAAATTTTGTGAAACATAGAAATTGATTTTTGAATAGAGAAAAAGGAGTTACACAGTTCTTAGAGGCTTTTGACATACTTTGACAATACTGAACATTCTTGGAGTTTGTTTTGAGCTTGGATATTGAGGTTTTACGGTTTTAGTCTAAATTTTGACATGGAGCATTGTGAATTTTGTGATTCCAATGGAATATCATTTTGGTAATTATTTGTTGCTTTTTGTTATGATTGGTTAAACCCTATTTCCTTAGGGGTGTGACTATGTAATCGAATGCATAATTGAGCTTGTGGATATTGTTAATTACTAGATTTAATGCTGTTTTGAAATGGGTTCAGTTGTTTATTCGTGTTTTCACTTAGGAACTGAAGGTGCAAATTCAATTCTAGAAGTAGCTCTCGATACATGCTTGTGAAAGTTGCATAGAGTATAATAAATGATTGATAATTGCATTGGCTTATGTCTTTACAACCCAGCTTGATAAAGTGAGTTAAGTTAAGGAATTGGGTTGTTTTGTATTGTTAAGCTTGTTAAGGTTCGAAGGAACTCACTTGCAGCATATTTGCTGATTGAAAAATGACTATTATAATTAAAATCCATCCTACTGATTGAGATTCAGCGACTTCTAGTAATTATTAATTACCCATTAAGAGAAATTAGCATTTCATTGCTCACACACTCCTAACGACCTCTTTATACTTGTTCAAATTCCATACTATTTATTCCCATTCACAATTGGATACCAAACTCTCTTGATATTGATCATTGAAACCTAGTGATTTAAATCTTATTACGTGTTATTTACTCTGTTCTACAAGAAATTAGAGCACGTCTATACTTCGTACTTGATTTTTTTTTCGTATCACTCCTTATGGGATCGACCCCAACTCATCGTTGGGTTTATACTTGCTAGCGACCGCCTACACTTTGAATTATAAGAGGTGTAGTTGAGCGTTATCAAAATGGATTTGTTGTTTAAATGATTGGACAACGGTCAGAAATCTAGATGACTAACATGTGGAAATCACAATGGTTCTCATAAGTAATTAAAATGTAATGTTAAGAGTGCTAACCTTTGAGAAAGGACCGGGTCCCTCTTTGTAGTTTGAATGAAGATTGCCAAGATCTATCGTGGCTTCTCTTTCCTTCAGCACATCTACCACGTGTGTATACCTAAAAATAGATATGAGACTGAATTTACCAAAACATACACTATCAAAAAACAAGGATACCTTCTCCCTAGGTATTGTCAAGATAGAGGTTGTTTGGTTCACGCAGGATCAACTCAGTCATGTTTCAGCATTCTCAAGTTCAATTTGCTTTTCTCAAATAGGTACCTACCTAGAGCCTTCATGAAAATATCCGCAATTTGATATTTAGTCTTACAAAAATGCATGCATTTGTTACCCTTGTCAATATTATCCCTCGGAAAATGATGTCTCACATTAATATGCTTAGTCCGTTTATGTTGTTTATGCTGAACTAGATTCTTAGCAATATTAAGAGAACTTGTATTATCATACAAGAGAGAGATACTGTGAGTAACCACTCCAAAGTCTTAGTGTTATTTGTTGATCCATGGTATTTGTGCACAGCAAGATGCAATTGCTACATACTCTTCCACAGCTTTTGAAAGAGAAACAAAATTTTGTTTTTCCCTCAAGAAATAAGAGATGACCCAGAAAATGAGCCATTCCAGAGGTGCTCTTTCTTTCAACTTGATACCCTACATAGGATGCATCAACATATCCCACCAAATCAAAAGACTCTCCTGATTAATAAAATAGAAGAAGATCCCCTATTTTCTTTAAGTATCATGTCTTGTAGCAGTTAGATATAGAAGGGAACTAATAATTCTTCTATGCATCGTTTTATTCACAAAAGGACAAGGTCCATCGACATCCAACTTAGAGTTGGTTCCCATAGGTGTACCAAAAAGTTTGGTATCCATCTTTTGAAATTTCTTCAGCAACTCCTTGATATATTTTTCTTAACAAATGGAGGTACCTTTTAGAGATTTCTTGATCTCCAACCCCAAGAAGAAGCCTAATTATCCCATAATTCTCATTTCAAAGTCACTTCCCATGAGTGCTGCAAATTCTTCTGAAAAGGACTCGAAAGTTGCTCCAAAAGTTATGTCATCAACATAGACTTGAATGATCAGCTATTCCTTTCAATGTGACTTTAAGAAGAGAGTGTTAATAATTTTTCCTTTGTAGAAGCCATTTTCAAGAAGGAATTTGGACAACCTTAATACCATGATCTAGGAGCCTATTTCAGCCCATAGAGAGCTTTGTCCAGTTGGAGCACATGATTTAAATGATCGAAGTTTTCAAAACCTAGTGGTTGCTTCACATAGAGTTCTTCCTTTAGATAGCGATTTAGAAATGCACTCTTCACATCCATTTGATTCAGTTAGAAACCCAAGAAGGCCGCAAATGCAATAAGTAATTTGATCGTCGTGATCCTTGCTGCAGGGGCAAAGGTCTCATCATAGTTATGTCGTCCTCTTGATTATACCCTTGAACTAATAGTATAGATTTGTTCCTTGTTATTACACCATGTTAATCAAGCTTGTTTCGGTACACCCACCAGGTTCTGTGATAATTATGTCAGTTGGTTGGGGAAAAAGTACCATACCTTGTTTTTTTTTTCAAACTGATGTAGTTCTTCCTGCATAGAATTAACCTAATCATATCCTTAAATACTTCATTTATATTTTTTGGTTCAATAGATGATATGAATGCTGAGAATGCGACCAGATTTCTTATTTTGGATCTAGTGTGCATTCCAGAATCCAAAGGGAAAATAAGATTATCCAGTGGATGAGATGATCTACACTTCCAACTTGGATTCCTTACCAGCTGCTGAGCATGATCAACATCCAAATTTTCACTTTTAGAATATGCATTTTCAGATTGAGATGCATCATCTTGCTTGGTATTTTCTAGCAGACCAAGTCCCTCATCAGGTTCATGAGCTTCTTCATGATTATATGATTCCTTAGGGAGATGTTCTTTAACAATTTCTTCATTAAGACTATCCCTCTGAATCTGAAGCAACTCTTCAATTCATAATTATCTTTGTTTTTTTAGATTTTCCATTCCTCCATATTCATAATAAATAAAATGGACTCTCTCTTCAATGCACAGTATTTTTGTTATATACACGATATACCTTGGTGGAGGAAGAGTATCCCACAAATACTCCTTCATCACTCTTGGGGTCAAACTTCCCAAGATCATCCTTCTCATTGTTTAGAACAAAACATATGCAACCAAAAGCCCTCAAATAACTCAGCTTTGGCTTTCTATTATTCAGCATCTCATAAGATGTTTTGTTTATGATAGACCTGGTTAAATACCTATTGGTCCCATAGAGAGCAGCATTAATAGCTTCAGCCAAGAAGTTCATTAGAAGATCTGAATCGATCAACATAGTCCTTGCAATTCAACCAATGTTTTGTTCTTCCTTTCAACCATATAATTTTTCTATGGTGTTCTGGGAGCTGGAAATTATAATGAATTCCATTTTCAGCGAAGGAGCTTTTAGCTTTGACATTTTCAAACTCAGTGCCATGATAAGACATGATCTTTGCAATCTTGCAGTTCAGCTTCGTCTAGATCATTTTGGCAAATATCATCAGTACATCATAGGTTTCTTCCTTAGACTGTAAGAACATAGCCTAGGTGAGCCTTCATAAATCATCCACTGAAAATATATTTCTTTCCACTCATACTTTGAATCTTTACAGGACCACAAATATCTATATGGAGCAATTCAAGAGGTCTAGTGATACTTGCTTCTTTTTCTTGAAAGACAATCTGGTTTGCTTTCCTTTGACACAAACATCACAAACTTTGTCATCTGTAAATTTTATCTTTGGCAATCTGCGAACCAGGTCATTTGTCATAAGTTTGTTCAACAGAGAAGCACTCACATGGCAATCTGTGAACCAGGTCATGTGCCATAAGTCAACATTCTCACTTTGAGCACTGAGACAAGTGAGATTAGCTCTACAAGAAGTATCCAAATCAGTAATGTGGATATTCTTGCATCTCTTTGCTATCCAGATCACCTCCCGAGATATCAAGTTTGTAACCACACACTTATCTGAAAGAAACATGATTTCATTTCCTTTATCACAAATATGAGATACACTTAGAAGATTGTATTTTCAACCCATTGACATAGTATACATCATTTATAGAGTGTTCCACATACCTCCCAATTCTACGTTCACAAAGAATATAACCCTTCTGTCAATTTCTGAATAAGACACCTCCACCTTGAAGTACCTTAAGAGAAGTGAAGTTTATATTTTTCCTAGTAATGTGCTTTGTACATCCATTGTCCATGAACCAACACTAGCTGTTTCTACCTTCTCTCACCTGCATTATAGATCACTTGTTAGTTTTTTGAAACCACTTGAGTATGAGTTTCCAGTAAGTAGACAAAGGAGTGACAAGAAAAGTTTTTGTCTAGTAAGGTAGATTTGTTCTCCTCAACTTAGGACTAGAAGAAAGAACAATTCCTTTCCTCTGCCTAATTTTTCTTTAGAATAATTTGAAAATATTCTTCAAGTCTTTTCCAAGTAGGACAGTCTTTCTTAAGATGACCATTTTGACCACAACGAACACACAACAAGTTATCAGAGATATATTTGTCGTGGGGATTATAAGGAGGATATATTTTCACACATCCTACACCTCTTCCACCATTATGTCCCTGACAAATGAGATTTGTGAGTAATTTGGAGGAGGCAGTCCATTTGAGAGATTTTTTCAATTATTCTTTAACACGAACATGGTCCCTATCTAACTAAGCATTCCTTTCTAAGGCCATTGTTAGCTTCACTTTAGAAGTATTTAACATATTTTCATGTTGAAGCAGCAAGCTGCTAGCCTCGCTTTTTCCTTTTAAGTTCCCTATTCTTCCCCTTTTATCTTTTCTTTAGGTTCTAGAATTTCAGCTTCACAAACCACCATTTGTTCATACATTTCAGACATTTGGGTAACTAAGGTAATTTTTCTGCCTTGAAAACTATCTAGGCTGTTGTTCAAGGGATCCTTCTCAGTGGTCAACTCACTGATTGAATCAATCAATAGAACATCCAGCTTTCTCAAATTTTATATGGACAAAAACTTCAGATTTTACTTAAAATCAAAGAGGGTTACTTCTTTATCAGCATCATTATCTTCTAATTTACCATGAAAGCAAACATAGAGTCAAAGATTTCTTCATCATCTTTGACTACAAGCATGAAAGATTCCTAGAGATATTCAAGTTCTTCTAAATCACTTGAGGTGTTTCCTCTAAATCAGTTGAGGAGTTTCCCCAAACGGTAAGAACCTTCTTCACCACATAGTCAGTTGCTGCTCTTCTCTTTGACCTATCAGCGACCTGGTCCTTTCCTTCGTCTTTGTATCCTCCAAACATGACATACTCTTTGTACTCTAACTTTTGCATAGGGCATTCTCTGATGAAATGCCCAGGTTTGCCACACTTGTGACACAAATCGTTAGAAATAGCTGCCTTACTAGAGTTTCCTTTCTTCATGAAACCTCCATGCTTCCTCAATTTTTTTTTTAAATCAGTGAGTTAAATAGGCCATTCCCCGTCTTCCTCAAATATCTTACTCTGAAATTTTTTAACATTCTGTGATTTATCCTTATTTACTTCTTTTTTTATAGAAGTCTTGTTTCCTATTTATCTCATGAGTTTGAAGATCTCAATCAGCGCATCCATTGTAAAAACATTCAGGTCTTTTCCTTTGGTGATAGCATCCATCATACTCGCCAAAGACTTGGGAAAAAACTCTTAGTACCTCTCTGGCCTGTTTACTTAGATGAGTGGGTTCTCTCAAGCAATGAAGCTCATTCGTGATAGAGGTAAACCTGGTTTCATCTCTTGAATCGTTTCACCCTCATTCACGATGGAGTTTTCATACTAACTGGTAAGCATATGAACCTTTTACTCCTTCACTTGCGCAGTTCCTTCATGAGCAGTTTTTAAGCAGTTTCATACCTCCTTTGCGGTTTCACACGTAGAGATCCTGTTATATTCATCTGCTCCTACACTATACACTGGCAACTTCTTTGCTCTGTAATTCTTTTCAATCTTTTTCCTATCATCTTCATTATATTGTTGTCGGGTTTTAGGAACATCCCTGGTGATTTATCCATCCTTCACATCAATTGTAGGAATATGAGGACCATCTATGATAATATCGCAGAGTTCACTAACCTCTGCAATGAGGAAGTCAAGCATACAAGTTTTCCACCAATCATAAAACTAACCATTAAATCGAAGAGACCTAGTTGATGATTGTCCCTGTTCCAAATTCAATGGAGCACTCATTTTAAACCTAAGATTCTCTCTCGGTCATAAATGTATAGAGAATTTGCCTTTGATACCAATTGATAAAAAATATGCATCCACTACTAGTCAATGGACTAGGTCCCTTGATGCAATAAGAATGCAGAAAGTAAATAACTCAAAGTAAACAAGAGAAGAGTTTACATGGAAACCCCCTTGCTCAAGGGAGGAAAAAAGCACAACATGTCTTTCAAACCAATTCCATTTTATTCAAAGGAGCAAAAGATTTAGATTACAGACTACACTTATCTACGAATTATAATCTTGATCCCTTCCCCCTTACTGTAAAAACTCTTTTACCTAAATAGAAGCAATACCTCTATTGCCCACTACACCAAATAACTCTAGCTACAATTCAGAATGATGGAGAATGACTCCAACTTACCTGATTCCTTTATAACATTGAAATAGATCTTACAATGAATATATACAGAAATATAATCCAAATTAACAATTAAAAGTGAATGATAACTCTATCGGGTCCCTTGTTGTTCTTCTAGAGATATTTCTTGAGAGAATGTCTTTTGCTATGTATTTTTTTCTAGAAAGCAAAACTCAGTTATTGTCATTGGAGAAGAGACTATTATAGGATAAAAAAAAAACCTTGGAGCAATGCCATTGGCTGAGAGTACTGTTACTCTGCAATGGTTCCAGCTTTTTACCGTTGTCCTTTTCTTGTAACCGATTCTAACTCTCTCATGTTAATTTTCATGGGATCAGGTCCCCTATTAGATTGCATAGTTTATTAAATCATAAAAACATCAAGATAACTTACTATAACAACAAAACTTTTTAACTCACTCCGCACATGGAGTCATACACATCTCAGTAAAATAAAGAAATGTGTTAACTGTTTTAAACTAATATTTATTCTTTTAAGAGTTTTAAAGGCTCGACAAATGATACCTTTTTTTACTATTAATCTTTGATTCACGCACCTTTTTAAAAAAAAAAAAAAAAAACTTGACATATTTTGTACCATTTCTCAAATTGGATCACACTAACCACTTTGAAGCTTCACACTATTTTCAACATAGTAATCAATCAAATTTTACTACATTAGATTACTTAAAACTACGTTTAATTTTGTCTTCAAACAGTTAAGAGAGTCAATCATACAAAGTGAATTATAAGGAACTAACATGACATTGGATCATTTTTTGCCTCGCCTAACACTGTTATCCCAAAAAAAAGTTGAATAATTAGGCTAAGGATCTAAAGCTTCATGACTTGGCTATGCCGAGTATTTTTGTGGGATTATAAATTGATGAACGATCCAAATTTAGTTTGATCTCTTGAACCATAATAACTATTTATTTAATTTTTATTGCCTCATTTATATAAGTAATGCATGTTTAATATCTTACCTAGACCTTTTGTGTTAACTTTTTGATTTTTTATGAGTAGTTAATTAATGACATAATGTTTCAAATAGGCCAAAATAGTCGTAGGAATAAAAATTATTATTTTGACTCATAAGATATGTGCTTAGGACCTTTGGGTAACACTTTGACTTAAGTAGTTAAATAAACTTAAGACTATAAATAAATCTTCTTCTTAATTTTCCACGTAAACCTTCCTAGATATCTCTAACCTCTCGCTCTCTGTCTCTCTCTCTCTCTCTCATACACATACACACACACAAAAAAATATTCTATTGAGTATTAAATTATTATTTGCTATCAATTATATATGTTGGTGTTTGGAAAACTTGTTAAATCTTTTATTTAACTTAAATTATTTTTATTAATATTAATTATCAAAATTATGTTTATTTATTTAAATTAAAAATTATTGTTTTACACTGACGTGCGTGTTGATAGAATGATATAGAGAATCGTTGAAGATCGACAATGAAATAATTTGATTTGGAATCTATGTTAACTATTTCTTGCTAGACTAACACATTATCTGTGACCATGAATTGGTCATGTCGTTAATTAATGCAAGTACTACTATCATGATTCAATGCTAGTGATTTTGTTTGACTTCACTATGTTCGAAGTTATTTTCCTCTACTGTGTTTTTTCAAATTTGATGCCACAATTCAAATCTTACTATTTAGCCT
>JAJONR010009897.1:0-38023 GCA_029582245.1 Solanum etuberosum
CCCCCCCCCCCCCCCCCCCCCCCCCCCCCCCCCATCGAGCTTTAAAGACAACAAATACATAATTTTTACAGTAAGCAATGACATCAAAATGATAATTCATGATGTTACTACAAGCTTAGTCTAAGGTTTACCAGCAATTTGAAGAATATGATTCTGGCAATATGATGAAAAAATCAAAAATCACTTGTAGATAAGGGCAGCGCGACCAGGTCCTATACCAATGTAATGGATAGGTACCCCAACAAGCTCCTCTATCCTTTCTACATACTCGCGTGCAGCCTTAGGCAAGTCAGTATACTTCCTGATGGAAGAAATATCACTCTTCCACCCAGGCAAAACTTCATACTCCACCTAATGTAGAATTGTAGATGATAAATAATAGAAGTCAAAATACAGGAAAGTACAAAATGGTTTAAGATACACGCAACAGGAGGGAAGAAGATTCAATATGCATAATGAAGGTCTCTAGATATGAACAGCCAATAGGAAAAAATATGATATATGGGAGAAAACGACAGATTGAAAGAACAAAGAAGTACCAAAAAAATCAGGAAACTTCGTTTTCTTCCATCTCCCAATAATAGGGTAAAGGAAATCAAACAGAAGTTAACTCCTCACAAATGAAACTTTAATGAAAAAGATTTATGCTTTTCAGCGACACCAATGCGTTAATACGGCTCAATTTCCCCAAACATTCACATGAAAGTTGGAACTAATAATCTGGGTTTCCAAACACCACAATATCATGCAAAAGGATGTTGAAAAAAGAAAGAAAGATAAATAAACTTACCTTTATTTGCTCAAGAAGACGAAGATCAGAGGGAAAAGAATTTAATGCTGAGCCATCGGGATGCCTGTAAGTAACACCCAATTGAATTTCTGGTAGATCTGACAGCACATCTAGTTTTGTTAGGTTAAGAGAAGCAAATCCATTTATTTGACAGCAGAATCTCAGTGCAACTATGTCTAACCAACCACAGCGACGCGGACGTCCAGTAGTTGTGCCAAACTCCTGCCCAGTAAAACGAAGAAGGTCACCACCTTTGCCCATGATTTCTGTTGGAAAAGGACCAGAACCAACTCTTGTGGTATATGCCTTAACCTGCAGGAAAAACATCAGTTAAAAATGTTTACTGCTCTACACTAAATGCAAACTGAAAGACCATGCAGTGAATCGGTTCCAAAGAGCTAGTTGATATGAGGATCATATTCTTTCGCAAAGAGCTGGGTGCATTGCACGTTTAACCAATTGACAATGATATATGTACTGCAATATGATATTGGAAAGATAACACTGGCTTTATTCCCAGAATATTAGCTAGACTATCAGATAAAATTGATCATGAGAATTCTTCATTCTTTAGTGTAAAAGGGCAAAAGTTCCCTTAAGAAAATAAATCAAGTTTGCTTACCACACCAACAAGATCACCAACAACTCTGGGAGCAATGCCAAGACCTGTGCAGATTCCACCAGCCGATGGACTGGATGAAGTCACAAAAGGGTATGTTCCAAAATCGATATCCAACATTGTTGCCTGACCACCTTCCACCAAAATCTTCTTTTTCTGAGATATAGCATCATTCATGAAGTGCACAGTATCTGTAACAAAGGGTTCCAACCTCTCAGCAAATTTCTTATAGCGTTCCACTTCTTCCCTGAGCATGTCAGGACCATACTTAAAGCCTGGGAATCTTGCAGCGGCATCTGATAATAAAAGATCAAGCTTTTGGGGGAATGTGTCCATATGCCTTAAATCACTTACTCTTAAGCCATTTCTAATAACCTTGCTTGAATAGCATGGCCCAATGCCTCTCTTGGTGGTTCCAATAAAGGATTTAGCTAGCTCAGCTTCTCTAATCCCATCTATTTCTTGGTGAAAATCAAATAACAAGTGTGCACGATCAGATACCAAGATCCTTCCTTGGCAAGAAACTCCATTAGCTTCAAGGCCATCAATTTCTTTAAAAAGTCCCGGTAGATGCACCACAACTCCATTACCAATAACACATAGAGTTTCCTCGTTGAGAATCCCAGAAGGGACAAGGTGCAGAGCAAACTTCTTCCCCTCAGAATTGTAAATAGTGTGCCCAGCATTGGCTCCACCCTGACAGCAAGAAACGTTATTGAAGAGCTTAGCTATCATAGCTAACAAGTTTATCTCTCAGGCAATATAAGTGAAATGGAATGACGGGATAGCAAAAAATATTAAGTTTAAAACAAATTGGTAATAAGTAATACTTATGAAACATAATACAAAAATATTTGATATAAACATTGATAATTTCATAATATAGAATTTGAAACAGTTCTCTACAGAAACTATGAACCCAAGGTTTCACTAGGCATCTTTAGGAGGCCTACTTTATCCTAATTCACCCACATACTGAAACCGAGTATATCTCACAGAACTTTCAAATAACAAAGCAAATATTGTTCTTGATATGGCCTAAAATTTACTCCAAGACGTTAGCTTTGCAGTATCAGTGTTATTTAACCGGTTAAAGCAAGTTATTACTCACATTTACAAGGTTAACATATCATGCATATCAAATTGTTTATGAACATAAACTCATATAAATATACCTGACAACGAGCAACAATGTCGAAATGCTTAGCCAGTATATCAACGAGCTTTCCCTTTCCTTCATCGCCCCATTGGCAACCCAACACGCCGGATACCTGACTGAGTGACTCAATTCGGCTCAGCCCTGACTCATTAACCCCCTGATGGTCCACTACCGAGGCAAGCGGCTTTGTCGAACAAACGATAATTGAAGGAGTCTTCTTCCTCTGCTGGAGCTGATTGAACCTATAACTATAGGTCCCATTGCAACCCAGGATCCCATTCCGGTGAGTCGCCGTTGCCGTGGTGATTGGATTGGAATCGAGCCTTAGAGTTGAGATGTTCATGGTAATGGTAGTGCCGCGGCGGCGTGCGGTTGCGCTGTGCACGCTAAAAACGGAGATATGCAAGAGAGAGGAATGAGAAATGAGGAGGAAAATGTTATTTTTTCAGGGTTTAGGTCCAATTCATTACGTGCGGCAAATATTATACGTATTGATATCTATTCTTTTCTCTCTTTGTTTCCTTTTTCTATTTTTATTGGAAAACTTTATTATCCTCGTTAAAAATAAATTAAGATATTTATTATTTTAAAAAATCAAAATATAGTTGAATATAATAAATATTGTCTTGGGGTCATTTGGTTACTGATTAGAGTTAGGCAAGTATTAGTTATGCATGTATTGGTTATGTAATTATTAGTTATGTAGGTATTAGTTATGCAAGTATTGATTATGTAAGTATTAATTATACAAATATTAGTTATGTAGGTATTATTTATGTAGGATTTAGTTATGTAGAAATTATAATACATATTATTACTTATTGATTCTTTAATTTATTGTAAATTAATATACGTTATTTTAAAAAATTCAAAAATTATAAAGCTGATATCCAAGATAAAATGCAACAGGCCGTTGGGTGGGTGGGGGGCAGAAATCTATAGTGTGATGCGCATAAATAATAAAATGCAAACAGTTCAGGTCGCGGGGGGTGGTGGGGTGGGGGAAAAACAGTTCTGGCCTTCTGGGTTTGTTTCGGGGGTGGGGAAGGTGGGGGAGGCAATAACGAAACTAAAAAAAATTGAGTTAGGCCGGTCCTTTTTTATTAAAAAAAAAGAGACTCCTTAATCTTGTGAATTTGTATTAATATATACATTATTATTTACAAACAAATAATTAAGTAAACAAATTAAGGGTAACTATGTAATTTTATTATTTTAATCCAATGTATAACTAATACATTCATAACTTATTCCACCTTATACCCCGCATAAAATTATACATAGATTTCTTCATAAGTTATGTGAGTATTAGCTAAGTAGAATTACAAAAATGCAACCAAACACCACTTAAAATCAATATATGAATAACTTTAATACAACATTTAGAGACACCAACCAAATATTGTATGAAAATTATACATGAATAATTTTGATTCTATTTACAAATCAAACATGGTATAAAATTAATACATGAATGACCAAGTTATTCATGTATTAACTTTGCCCTTATCCAGTAACCAAACAACCCCTAAGTGAATAGCAGTAAAACACATACTCATATTTTAATATTGATTGTTTGAATTAACTCTTTTTTTTAAAAAGAGAAATTGATATTTGTCGAAAGTCAAAACATATCGTTTCCAAAAAGCGTGTAAATAAAAAAAAATGACAAGTAAATTAATCCCGTGAAAGTACTCTTTAAATGACATTCAAAATTATTTTTTACTTTTTAAACCCTTGTCAAGTAAAAATCAAATAAACAAATTACAGCAAAGGAAAGTATATAATTTGTATATTAATAAAAAAAATTGTATATTAATTAATTTTTTTTAGCAGAATTAGTGTTTGGGCCATTTGTGGCTTGATGTGCATGACGTGTACTTGGATCAAGTTTTTGCGCGAATTTTCCTTAAAATTGACCTGTGTTTAATTTGTCTTTATTATTCGTTTAATGAGAATGTATTCACTCGGCATAAAACTTCTTTTTTTTTGGACAAAACTAAAATTTTACTTTGCTCGACTAAGTTTTATAAAAATGAAGTTAGGCATCAAAAGTTACGCAGTACTTCTCAGTAGCAACCTGTACTTATTCAATGAAAAACTAAATTGAAAATGAATTCTAACATGTTTAAATATGTGTTAGAATCATGTAAGCTGCTTAGAGAGATTAAATTTTCAGTGGTGTCTAGGATTTCTTATTCGATTTACATGGGTTGAATAATGTACCAGTAAGAGCTAGTATATCCCCTCCCCCCTGTATTGTTTATTCGTGGAGTTGATCCATATTTGCTCGTTCTGTGATAATATCTCATTTTTATATCAGATGGACTGCTGTTAAAATGAGAGATGCCATTATCAATGGGACTGACTCATTTGCTGATAGAACATCAAGAGAGATGCGTATAGCAATATCAAGAAAATTGCCTTCTTAAAGGTGGGAGGAACAATGAATATGAATTTGAAGGCAAAGTTGTTTACAAGATGGGGATATTGTTCGTGTGAATCGACAGATAGAGCTTTTTGCTTCACTCTGCAGAGCTAGTTGTATGCAGTATTTCTAGGGGTATCAAATAACAAAAGTGCCGTCTGTTTAACAGATAAATCACAATTAAAAATACTAGATTGATAACAAATGAATTGCATGAAATGGTTAAGCAAATTATCTATATACAGCAGAAAAAGGGTCGCCGGAACAGAAGATCATGGATGGAAGAACCTTTTAGCCTATATAAAGAATCCATAGATGAATGAATGTCAAACAGTCAGTGTATGCAGACTATACTTTGCATGAGACTTGGCTTATTTATCCAACAATTGAGTCCACTGAAGCAAAGCATCAGCAACTATTTCAGTTAAAAGAACAAACTCAACCAATTTCAACATCACAGATATCATGATTGTTCTCAAACCTATTGAAATCCATAACTAACACAGTTCTTAGCCCCCTTACATAACATTTAAAAGTAATAAAATCTCACCTTACTAAAAATAAAAAAGCAATAAAATCTCACAAAACACACAAACAAATTGTGCAACTCTTCAATAATTGCTGAATATCAAATGGGTGATGTCAAGGTCACCACTCACCACAAGTACGCCTAAGATGTTCAAAAGAGACGGGAGATGAGGAAAGATCGGGCAAAATGGTGGAATTCCATACCAGCTGGCATCTGGTGTACTATATGGGCAAAGAAGAAACAGAAGACTTCTAAAGACATAGCCAACCCACTTAGAACCTCAAGTTTAATTTAAATTCTTTTGCTTTGTTTTTGATGTAAAGTGGAGCTTGTAAATGCTGCTGACCCTCTATTAGAATTCAGGGAATGCTGCTAGACTTGTACAAATATGTCATTACTAACTCATAGTTGCTCTTATGAATAAAATACTTACCTCCTCAAAAAGAAAAAATCTCACTAACTTTATGTGCAAGTCGTCCAACTCCTTAATAACTCTGTGTGCCAAGGCCTTCTCCTTGCATGGAAACTAATGGATGTGCAAGTTGCAAGACTCACGGTGAAACCAACCACTTGCACGTGCACCTCACTCACACATCCAACAGACCAAGCAACCTAGCTCATAAAAAAATTCTAGCGTAGGACACAAGAACCTCAAAGTTTAAGCATGCTGACCCGAAACATAGGAAGGCAAAATTACTTCTCAGAAACATGAAAATAAGGGAGGGGAGTTACTGCAAAAGGCGAGATCAACCTATAAAGGCAATATAACTTCTTAGGATATATTATCGCAAACCTACAACTAGCAATCAGAACACTTGAAAATAAGTGGCATTACTCCAACAGGTAAGATAACTTCTTAGGTGCTTTCCCTTCCCTCCCCACCCCACCCCCAACTCTGTCACTAGAGGATGAACCTTAAACAAGCATCCCTCACCCCCGCCACCTCTATATCTAGAGAATGGAACCTTAAACAAGCATGATTCATCTCTCTCAAAGTAGTTTTCTTGCCTAGTTCAGTCTGCAAGTTTTCTTTTTGCTATAAATGCAGCAGGTGAGCAGAGACCCGACCAGCTTGGGATTGAGGCATAGTTGACTAATTGAACTCAATAGCCCATATTTAACTAGTCTAACACAACCATCATACTTGAATCTTCTCAAATGACACACAAACTAAGCTGTTAGTCACATAACCTGATCCAATTGAAACATACTATAAACACAATTACAAGCAAACAATACGCATCCGCGAGTGAAAATAAAAAGAATAATATTGTCAACCATTGTCATTTCACAATTATCATATTGCTGCGCTTACAGCATCCAACGTTTCATTAAAACTGAACAAAACAGTAAGCTCAAACTTCAAGTCTACGCTTAAAAGTCATAACATTTATTTCCCAACTTTCTAAAAACACAAACTATAAACAAGGAAAACTATCCCCATTTATCGAAGCACTAATTGGCAATCCAAAAAAGGGCGGAATTCAAAACCATACCCGAGCAGATCCACAGATTATTCCGCATCAGCGGATTCAAGTTCGAGGCGTTTTAGGGCTTCTTGGTGGGCCCAAGTTTCAAGGGTGAGATCGGGCTTGGCATTGAGTCCCACACCGAGGATGACGATGGTGAAGAAGCTGGTGATGTAGCAAGGGAGTTCCCAATCTTCCCATTTTCGGGACTGTCCAGGCGGTGGTGGAACACGGTTGAATAGGTATCCGTTAGGTCGATCCTGGTGGCCCGCAGTGGTGAATGGATTCGGCCCGTGTCCTCCTCTGGTGCGGAGGCCCGAACTAACACGGGCTCGTAGCGCGCCGGCGGCGGTCGCTAAGGGTTTCACGGACGGCATCGTTGGACAGGTGAACGAAAGTGTGTGAGAGACTGAGCCACGGCTGTGTATTTGTGTATTTGTGTGATTGGATCACCTGTGCTGTACCAAACGCTGTCGTTCTACGCCAAGTGTTTCGTTGTGTAATATATGAAGGGGCGAGGCCGGGGCGGGGACGTTTTACTTTGTACGCAACAAGGCTTAAAGAGCCTTGATTTATTTTAGGTATTTTTAAGTCAAAATTATTTTAGTAGAGTTTTAGAGTATTTGAGTTAATAAAAAAAGTGTCTAAAAGCATGTGTTTTAAGCAAAAATAATAAGGGGGCCGTTTAACCATACAATATGAAATTATGATTTGATATCATAATATGAAATAAGGTGTCAAAAAATATAAAAAAACATATCGAACTTAATCATACTGAATCAATTTATATCTTTTTTTCAATAAAATCGTACACTATTATTTAAGTGTATAGCCGTTCCGAACAATTGAGATGGTCTTTTTAATTTATAATAAAAAAATAAAATTTGAATCGAACCGAATAACCTTACATGTATGTGAATATATTTTATATATTAACAATATGTTGAATTTAATATATAAATATATTTTATAAAAAAAATCAAATATAAATATAATCTAGGTCCTAGATACTATAATAGATACTTAATCAAACAATACGACAAAACATATTCAAGTACTCCTATTAAATGTATAAGATCGAGTTGTAAAACTATTAAAATTATCCAAATTCTTTATACAATCTTACTAAATAAGTAAAAAATAATAAAAATTGCATAGTGCACTATCATAAAACTATTCTAAAAAATACAATATTTATTGATTAAACTTTAATTCAATGAATAAAATTAAATTGAACATAAGTTGTAGTGTTCAAGTTGTTAGTAGCTAGGATAGTGGTTAGTCTTGTCCACTCATTATACCATTAAACATTAATTTGAATAAAATAGTAATAAATTTGGTGAATATAAATGGTAAATTAAGAATTGATTTGAAGTAAAAATAAATTTTATATTGGCAAGAATAATCGCTATATGAGATATACACGGTTTAAAAAGTAACGATATGAATTATAATTTTTTTTTACATATGAAATAAATGGCTAGTAGGTATATATAAATTAAATGTGGATTCTTTTTACAAAATATAAACTTGTGGGTCAATTTTTGTATTTAAAAAATCTCAAATCATGATTTGAAATTCCCAAATCATGATTTTTAAAGAATTTGGGATTTCATCTCATGATATAAAATCATGAGATGATATTAGCATGACATCGCAAGTCCAAACGCTGATTTCATTTCATAATTTCATATTGTGATACGAAGTCGCATGTCCAAACGCGTACTAAAAATTAGTCAAAAGTCAAGAGTCAGAATTTCTAATTTATGATTTTTTGGCTTATAAGTTATAAGCCAAAAGTCAATCCAAACAGACTCTTAACGTGAAAAATGTGACGTAAATCTGATGAATGTTTAGTTTTTAATTTATAATATACAATAATATATAACAAATACACTTATAATTTAAAATATTTAAAGCATGATTTAAGGAACCATAGAAAACAAAACTCCTAGTATCTTTTTACAAGTAGAAATAATGCAAAGGTATTACGAGAGACAAATCAACTTTAACATTTTAACTTGCAAACAGTAAAAGAATCACAAATCTTTAAAATGTATTACTATCATATTATGAAATTTACCTCTCTAAAATAAATAATCAATAAATTATTAGTATTATAATTTAAATATCATTCCTTTGTGAACAAAAATGATATACTTTCAAATAACAAAATAATTAAATATGATAAATTTTAAAACATGGAACAAAAACATGAAAATCGATGATAAAAGAAGATGTAAAATTCAATTATGTATTTTTTTTTAAAGTGTTAAATGATATTCATCTTTACAGTATTTTTAGATAAGTAGTAAATAAATTATATGATAAATTTTAAAACATGGAACAAAAACATGAAAACTGATGATAAAAGAAGATGTAAAATTCAATTATGTATTTTTTTTTAAAGTGTTAAATGATATTCATCTTTACAGTATTTTCAGATAAGTAGTAAATAAATTAAATGATAAATTTTAAAACATGGAACAAAAACATGAAAACCGATGATAAAAGAAGATGTATAATTCAATTATGTATTTTAAAAAAAAAAATATTCATCTTTATAGTATTTTCAGATAAGTAGTAAATAAATTATAATATGACTTCTTATCAGAGTTACTTCCAAATTTTTTTATTTCTATAAATGAAAGAAATTAGCAAACAACACTCGCTTAATAAAGAATTATGAGAATCAATAATGTTGATTAAGAAATTTGACATACAATTTGTATAATAATTACCCGCATCGGATATATACCCCAAATAACACAGGGAGAGAGGAGTAATGCAAAAAATCACGGCACAAAATCCACGGACTGACAAGTGCTTTTGGCCTTTCCCTCCACTTTAAAATCCACTCAATACCCTTGGGCCTCAACGCCTTCCCGGCTCTCAGTCTCACTATTTCCGCCTCCCCTTTTCATCGTCGGAGGATGATAAGCACTACTATCAGAGGACGTTATGAAGGCGGCGTAAGGGAGGCCGTTACCACCGTCACCGTTCACGGCGGCGCCGTTAAGTTTAATGGTAACGTTACTGAGGCCACCTTCGTCAATGGCTCCTCCTTAGAAGGTCTTTCTTTCTCCCTAGAAAAACCTGGCTCTTTCCTTATCGACTTTGACGTCCCCAAACAGGTTTGGTATTTCTCAGTTTCAATTTGTTTGTCATTTTAGCTTATCTGAAGTCCACTAATCTACTTTCCTTCAATTTCCGAGTTAAAATTGATATACTTTGGGATAAGTTATGATTCTCTTGTATCAAAATTGTGAAAAAGTAGAATAAGTTGTGATTCTATTTGTATCAAAATTGTGAAAAAGTAGAATAAGTTGCGATTCTTCTTGTATCAAAATTGTGAAAAAAAATGTATATTTAAAGTGATAATTACACTTTTAGTTCGGAATCTCGATAAGTGAGGGGTTCTATTTTCTTACTAGAAAATGATGAGATTTGTTCTATTTTATATAGGATGTGCGTTTCCAATTTATGAATAATGTGAGAGTTATGGAGAAGCCTTTGAACTTTACCTATACTCATTGGAGGGGAGACAACAGAACTGTAGTGGATGGGACAATGGCGATTGACTCATCTAACAAGTTATCAGCCAATTATGGGTTTGATTCTGGTAACTGCAAGTTAGGGTATAGTTATGTGCATAAAGGCTTGACTACCTTCGAGCCAAGCTATGATTTTGCCAAAAATTCGTGGGATGTTGCTTTGTCACAGCGGGTGGACGAGGACAATGTGGTCAAGGCTTCATATCAAAGTTCAAGCAAGGTTTTGGGGCTGGAATGGTGTAAGAATCCAAGTTCAAGTGGAGGATTTAAGGTATTATACTGTTTCAATTTTAACTCGTGCACTGTGCAGTGTAGTGATAATGGATGTGGTTCTGTTCTCTTATTTTGAACTGATCAGATTTAATCTATTTAGGTTCCTTTCAAGTTGAATTTCAAGCATGATATTCTTAAGACCAAATGAAGATGAATAGTTTCTTGAATTTGATTATTTCCCACCAATTGTTATGATCGAACTAATTAAACTCAGAATTTAAACTAAGCAAATCGAACTCAACAGTTTTTTTGGGGAATTTTCTCGGGTTTATATCAAGCAAAACTGAACTCTATTACAGAATAGAAACTACTAATACGAAATTGAATTAACGGAAATACGGAATCTCCATAGATGAGATAAACTTGTAACCTGTAATAGAAGAAGAAAGAGGAGAATTTAGGGATAAAAGAAGAAGAGTTTAGAGAGAATTGAGGAAGGTGAGGAAAATACCAATTGATCGATGCCCCTCTTGCTCTTTCCGGGACTTAGTTATATAGGATGCTCACGTGCAATCACAGCCCTTCAGCTTCATTAACTCCAATTAAATCCCGTGCGTCCAGGTGTTATAATTCTATTCGTCGTTTCTTTATTCTTCACTTAGCTCATTTATTCAGGTCCTGACATTGTTATATTTCATATTCTAGCTAAAATGGTTTCTGGTTACAAAATTGAGAGTCTTTCAAGCTTAGCAACCCCATCTTGAAGTTGTGGCCTGATCTTTAAAAGATTTGGTTTCAAATATCAATTTAATGTGGAACTAGATATACACTTAAATCGAACTAGCCTAAAATTGGACTAGAATAAAAAGTCTCTTTATATCAACCACGTGCGCTTTGGGGGGAATTACCATCCTATTGAAAGTTTCCCCAAAATGCATAGCCTAAAATATATTCCTATATTTCTGTACATCAATTCCTTGGCCATCCAGTCTCTACAAAATTATTTTCTAAAATTACTACCAACATATTTCGGATGGTAATAATTTTGTTCTGTTTCCTTTTGCAACTCGACAGAGTAATTTATTTGTCTTACCCCATCTAATCTGTTGCTTAGACTCCTTATGCTGCAGCATAAATAAAATAGTTCATTTGTTTTGACTGTGTTAGTAAGTATAAGATTTGATGTAAGATTAATGAATACCACTCATCACCAGCTACATTTGAAGAATATTGCACTTATGTCCACAGCCACATCAAGTTTGTTAATGCTCCGATGGAACCCTCACATGATTTTCCTTTGGATGAATGTAAAGGAATTAATTGGCCATTAACTTCTTTTTTGGATATGTTTACCTACATCTCTTACCCTAACCAACCGTCTCCCCAAGAGTCATCAGTAGTGCGTCTCAACTTTGCTTCCTTGGTGACTCAACTCCCAACCTTGACGGGTGTTTTCACATAAGCTGTCCTCTCTTGTCAAGGATGTAGTCAAGCCTTGTATTTTGCATCATACCACCAATTTGGACCTAATGCTTTGTTCTGCCACTAGAAGTAATTTCATAAATATATCAGCATTACATTTGATTGAAATCAACTTTTTATGCCACCAATTTGCTTTCCTCTTTCTCTTAACTATATAATAATATGGTTAACTTGACTTAGTGGTGTTTGTAATATGCTTATCTTTTCAGTTTTCACTGTGTGATTGTATATATATGAAGTAGAATTTGCATACACTAAGACCTCTGCTTTTAAATATGGTTGTGTTCATTGCATATTGATTTTCATTTCTTTGGAATTCCGTAACTAATGTGTGGATTGGCTTTTTGTCTACTAGATCTCCGCGTCTGTGAATTTGGCAGAAGAATCAAAGTTTCCAACATTAAGTGTTGATAGTAGGTTGCATGTTGATCTGTAGCTTGATGATATGCCTCTCGAGATCTATACTTCAGGTGCTACATATGGCCAGCTTTGGGACACACGTCGCATTTGAATATGCCTCTTCACAAATGACACAACACCTCTCTTTCGAGCATATCATAACATGTTTTATGAACTTAGGTCGGAAAAGGATATATTTTTATGCAGTGAAATTACATCTAGCTCTCCTTTTTTGTTGGTGTGCTACATATTGCTCGCCAGAAATTTAGTTTCTGTCCGAACATGGCCAAATTAATCTGAAACATTTCTAAGCTACTAATACATTGATGCTGGGCATCGACCAAATCAAATCAAAGAGTAGAAAGTATTTGAAAATATCCTAGTAACTAAGACGAACAAGTTGAAGCGGATGGAGTAATAATGGTGATAAGTGAAGGTGGCTTTGTATTACTTATTTCATGCCTGGTTAAACTATTTAAAAACAAATAGTTTCATGCTAAACCATCAGTTAATGATGTGATTACAATGTCAGATATATGGCGATATGTTCAACAAATGTTATTCATGAGGGAGAAGAACAAAGCAATGGATCAACAGGACATTCAGCTCATAGGGTTCCGCATCTGCAGATAATAGAACTTACTGTATGTTACAAACATCATGTAAACAATGGCAGGTCTCCCAAGTGAGAACTCACATCTTTGTGATAAACAAGAGAAATTCAATGATCTAAAAGCCCTCCTAAGTAATGGAAATGAGTATAAACACTTCAAGCAAACAAAATCGTCCGAAACCACCCACCTACTAAGCCAAGCTAGTCTCATTGGACTCTATTATCAGGGGCTTCAGCTTTAGCCAAACCAAGCTCCTCCTCTAGGTTGGTCCAAGCTTTTACCAAGTTAGGAGGGAACTTCTTCTTCACAGTCCTACTCATCCCTTTTGCATCTTTCAACTTTGATTTCTTCACCAATCCTTCCACCAAATACTTGAGTGTATCGAAATCCGGGATCTTTTGAACTTTCACACTCTCCTTGAACACCTTATAACCCGTCTCAAACCTTCCCTTCTTACACAAATAAAAGATTAAAGTCCTAAAAGTTGCAGCATTTGGGTTGCACCCGTTTTTCTCCAGATCATCATAAACCTTCTGTGCCTCGTCCATCAATTCATTCCTACAATAACAAGTCATCAAGTAATTGTAGCTAATCGTATCAGGTTTTAATCCAGCATCGTCCATTTCCTCAATTAAAGCTTTCACCCCCTCCGGATCACCACCCTGAATGTTCATAATCTTCACATTGTACGCACCAACATCTGGTCCACACCCTCTGTTCACCATCTCGTTCCATACCTTCTCCGCCTCATCACTCTTCCCTTTCTTGTAAAATGAATGCAGTATAGTAGTGAAAGTAACAGTTGTAATCTCCACGCCTTTCTCCTCCATCTCCTTGAGTCTTTCCATTGCCATTTCCGGCGACCCTATTTCACAATATGACCTAATCAATATACCGTATGACACTTTATCAGGTAAAAATCCATACTTCACTGGAATTTCATCAAACAGCTGGGCGGCACGATCATATAGTTTCGAGTGCACGCAGGCTGATAAAAGCACATTGAAGGAAATAGCTGATCTGGGGGTGCCTAAATCATCCATCTGATGATAAATTTTGAGTGCGTGATCAAACATGCCGGCGACACCATATGAACGGATTATGGATGAAAGAAAAGGCTCTTGGGTAATTTTGGGGCTATTCTTGTGAGATTCGAGGAAATTTTCGATGTCAGAGAAACGGTGGGACTTAGCGAGGCGCTTGACTGTGTATTCTTGTGCATAGCGGGAGGACAGAGGGGAAACGTAACGATCAGAAACGGAGGAGTAAATCTCTAAGGCTTTATCAGGGTCGTGCTCGGCTTTGAGCTTTGATTTTGCTTTGGAGATAGAGATGGTGATGGTGGAAGGTGACGAGGCGGCGGCAACGGCAGCGGCGCTGGTTGTGAGGTGGCGTGCCTGGCGCAAAGCGATGGAAGAAGACATTTCTCCTAGGGTTTAGGTGGGGGTTGGCGATGAGCTTGAAATGGAGTAGGGTTTAAGGAGGCGTTCGAAGGCTCTCACTTGGAAAGTTTAAGTGTCGATACAAGTTCATTTTCCAATGGTTTCAATTCGGGAAAATTACCAAAATTATGTCTTTCTTTGTTTTAATTGACTTGTTTTAAAAGTATTTTAAAAATGTTTAGATAAATTGAAAAAGTATTTGATTTTAAAAATAAAAATAAAAATCAATCAAACTCGATAAGTTAAAATTTCTAACTTATGACTTTTAATTTATAAGTCAAAAGATAAAAGTTAATCTAAACTCCTAAATTATATACGTTGCTCTCTCAAAAATTTAATTTCTAATAATGTTTTACTTTTGGTTTATAGCCGAAAGTGCTTTATACATTGAACATATGGTGACATCTTCTTGATCTTACTCATGACAAAAAGAATTTTAAAAAGTAAAATACTAAACAACTAACAAATGTTAGAAAAACAGTTAAAATATATTAATATTTTAAATAAAAAACTATTAATATTTTATGTGAAATAAGTGGAATGACTACACATTTTTAAAGTTTCTAAGATTTTCTTAAGTATACGAAAAATCACCTCTTCCTCGAGCTCCTCCACCACTTCCTTCATCTCCGAACAACCCAATGAAAATTGAATGTTTATAACTTATAGTTATTGACCACAATAGTCACAATTTTATTTGGTTAGTTTTCATGGTCTCTTCAATCAAAAATATAATTTATGTTATTTATTTAATGATGATGTAACAATCATAATTCTTTTGAAAAAAAATATTTTTAAAAAATTATAATTATTTAGGACTCAACCCATCATAAATCCAACCAAATTTTTAACTCAATCCTTATAATTCTGATTTTACTTCATCATTTTAATTTTCCTTGTGGGTTTTATGATGTTATGATCATGTACCTTATTTAATTTTTCTTATAATAATTCTTTTAACCTATTTTTTTTTTTTTATTGAGCTCTTCATTAATCAGACGGTAAAACAGACCCCCAAAGCTCTTAATCATCAGCTCCAACTAATAAACCCTAAACCCTTCCTCCACCATTATTACTTGGAGTTGAAGTTTTACTTATCCATCCAGAAAATTGCAGAGATGGATTTGGGCTTCGACGGTTCAAGTAAAGTCCCGAGCAGGCAAGCTCGTTTTGCTCCCAAGAATTCCAAATTGAAGCCCCAACCCAAAAGTGAAACACTGCCATTGAATGGAGATTCAGATATTTCGACTAAAAAGGAAGAATTGGTATCACAACCCCCACTAAGAGATCATATAGCGAAAAACGGAGAGGCAACGGTTGAGGAAGACGTTCCATTGAATGGAGAGACTACGGGAAACGACCTTGCAGAAGAACAAGTCGCAATGGAAACTAATAACGATCAAGATGAAGTTGTTCGTGAAGTTGATGTGTGGCTTACCCCTTCCGCCAATGAGGTAGATTTTCTTGATTCAAGATACGGTTGCTTTATTGTTAAATTTGCAAATTTTCTATTTGTGAAGTATATGTTGTTTTCTTTTTCAGTTCTATGTACTCCAATATCCGTTGAGGTCCGAATGGCGTCCCTATGGATTGGATGAAAAATGCCAAGACGTGAGTTACAACTGCTTTTAATGTTTTCCTTTGAACAAATCGGTCATTGTTATGTGATAATGCTAAAGGCAGGAATGGATTGACTGGTTTTAAATTATCAGTTTGGATGTCTGAAATCGATTTTTTTTATCATTTTGCAGGTGAGGTTGAGACCTTCAACGGCAGAAATGGAAGTTGATTTGGCAATAGATTTTGATTCCAAAAATTTCGACAGAGACTCTGTACATGCAGCAACGATTAAAAAACAGGTTCTTTTAGATATATGGAAGCTAGACTTTTAATGTTTTTTCTCTTCTTAAACCAGCAACAAAGACAGAAAAAAAGAAACTAGGTGATTTCTTTTTATATGTGTAAGCCTTGTGCAGGAGTTCCCCTGTACATTTGTTGGCAGGGGCAGATTTACTTAGTCGGAAAAATCCATATTAAAAGCATTGCAGCTCACTTGGTCAGGTGCTACTGTTGCGAACTTGAGTTTCCTAGTTTTATACCCTGCAGCCTTCAGCTTTTCTTTTCAAATATTTTCGCCTCATCATATATACATACACAAAAAGATACTTTATCTCGTTCAAAGTTCCAACCATGGACCTCTTGGGAGTTATAAATGCTTTGAACCATTTAGTCCAGATTAACATATATAGCATCTTATACAGTAAGAAATTAATGCTGTAGCAGAATTATAGATTAAAAAAGAATGTCTCTTTCCTTTTGTTTGGCAACTCTTTAATTTAGCATGTTTAAAACCACAAAATTAAAGGACATTTTAGTACCTTCTATATATTCTTAGTTTAAGACCACAAGATTCAGAACTCTTTATTTCTTAAACTCTGTGCCAAGTCAAAACTAGGCAAACAAATTAAAATGGAGGGAGTATTACATTTCTCCACCTTAAATTCCATTTGTAATACCATCTGTTTTGGGCCTACTCCTTGCTCTTAATGGACGTGTGTATACAGACAAAGGCAGACCCATGTGGAACGTAGGGAGGGGGGTCATGGGATCCTGTTGAACTCAGTTTCTTTTTAATCGACATATATACCTTAAGAATCGAGTATATATTTGATTGTTCAACCTGATACAAAAAAGTGATCTGGGACACGGACCGAGTCTGCGCTTAAGTTTTGTTTTTCTGATTGATCACCCTGGTTCGATTCCTATCTCTAGCATAACCTTATATTATATTTGTTTTTGATTAATAAAGAGGGACCCTGTTAATGTTAGAATCTAATATTAGGAGCAGTGTTTGGACAGTGAAAGGCGATAAAAGGCGACAAGGGTCTGCCTCACCACAAGGCGATAAAAGGCGACAAGGGTCTGCCTTGCCACAAGGCGATAAATGGCGACAAGGGTATGCCTTCGCCACAAGGCGAGGCGAGTGGCGGGGCACTTGCCTTTTTGAAGTGCGGCCCAATTAATACTAAAAGAATAAAATATTTAATTGAATGTATAAATAATCAAAATCTCAATAGCATTAATACATTAGCAAATATTTCAATTCAAAAATTGAGTCTTGAACTTGAATGCGAAAATCAGAACAAAAGTCAAAACGGTGAGAAAAAAAACAGAGGTAGAAGTGACTCTGAAGTCTGAAAAAGAAGGAAAAAGAAACAGGGGAGGAAGAAAAGAAGAAATACGTATTGGTTGGACTTTGGAGTCGCCAGAAAAGTCTGGCTGATCGCTTGAGGAGTCTAGTCGAAAACCCTAAAATTATCTTTCGACTTTTAAACCCTAAATTGGTCGCCTTTTTAAAAGAAAATACAAAAGGCGATGCCTTTCTCGCCATGGGATCACCTTTTGAAGATCACCTCGCTACAAAGCTAAAAGGCGATGAAGGGTCGCCTCTCGCCATTGCGACAAGGCGATCGCCTTTCACAACACTGAATTTAGGAGGAGTCGAGTGTTCAATTTCGTTTTCTTTTAAGCCTCAATTTTCTTAACAAAAGAGGCTCAAAAATTTGCAAAAGAAATGTTTAGAGCAAGAGTCGATCCTACACCCTTTCCAAAGCAAATGAGGTGCTGGAACAAGAATAGAGTTTGTTAAGTTTTATCATTTTTGCTTAATATATCCACTTCTTTGCAATCAAGCGGTGTCACGTTCAACATGCATTCGCCTAACTTCATGGTTGTAACTTTGTTGTTAGGTGTAGGATAAGGAGGTTGTATTTTGATAACTTTGACATTTAGATTCTGGAAACTCCGTACTTGATATTTGTTCCCTTAGCAGGAATTACAGTTCTAATTGTTTGACCCAGAATCTGATTGGTTCTGAATTTCCAGATTGTTTCTACAAAATGGGTGCCATTATCTACTTGCGCTGACTTTGCTGTTGGGATCCTCATTGGTGATAAGGTAAATGATTTGTTGTTGATGGCTTAAATGCATATTTAACTTCTGGTCTCGTGGAGTTCTGATTGACTAAAAGTTAGTCTTCCACAGGTTTCGTATGTGCTTATGCGTGTTCTGCTTTTGTCCTTTCTTTTTTATTATAAAAAAAACTTATTTGGACCAGAACAATGTCGGGCGGCTATTCTCTCAACCTCAAATGTAATCAAGTCAATTTTTTTATCAGCTTCAAGTTGAAGCAAATTATTCGCTGTCTGCTGTCAAATCTAACTCAACCGTTACATATGGAGTTGGAAACTGTTATAATACCTCTGGCTCTCTTATTTAGCCCAAGTTCTGCCACTGAGTATTAAAAAATTGTTAAGTCCTAGTTATATTCTTCTGTTTCTTATATACATTGGTGTGAGAAACTTTAACTAAAATCTCTAAGTTTGCTGATAACTATTTGAAGCTCATTGCTGCAGTAAAAAGAAAAAATATACTGTAAATATGCTTTTCACTTTTCAGCACAACCTATGTGCTGTTCTTGTTAATATACACAAATGTTACCTTCTCAAAAAAAATTAACAAAATAAGTATCAAAGCTTATTAATGTTCTCTATAGTCACACTCTTGCTTCCTGTTTGTTATGCAGTTACACCTCAATCCTGTTCATGCAGTTGTACAGCTCCGACCATCACTGCAGCATCGTAAGGAAAGTGAGTTGAAGAACCTTACCACCAGCAATGATGAAAAAAGTTGTGAAAACAAAGACGTCAAGGAGAAAAAGCCTGTGGGTCCATCAAAGAAGCAGGTTCATTCATGATTTGCTATTTGATGCCAGCTCCTTAGCTCAACTTATATGAACCTTGTATACAACTACTTTTCATGTGATATTATGGTACATATCAGTGGCTAGCACTTAAAATATCATATGTCAAGGCTTTTCCCCTTCTCCTATTAACTTCACTTTTTGAGCCGAGGGTCTTATCGGAAACAACCTCTCTACCCCACAAAGGTAGGGGTAAGGTCTGTGTACATCTTAGTTCTTACCGTCCCCAAACCACACTTGTGGTATTACACTGGGGGTATGTAGTTGTAGTATGTCAAGGACTTCTTGGTTCCTGATTTACTAGCTTTGCCATAATTTTGGATAAATAATGATAAAGGGAATGCCTAAAGATTAGTCTTCTATGGTTAAGCACTTTCTGCTATTTTCAAGACTTCTTTTCTAGTATGGTGAGCTTCACTTCCTTACCCAGGACTCAGGAGCCCAGTATCTGCCTTTCCACTTTGCCTCACTTGGTGACCTGAGTCAACCCTAACCTTATTGTTGGAGGTGGATGATCTCTTGCAACTAGGCTATCCCTCCCCTGATGCTGTTCAAACTTTTCGTATAAGTGCTTTACCTTTTCTTTGATGTATTCTTGAAACATGTACTGTTTGTGCAGAACAAACCACCTGGGAACTACAAGGATATTGGAGAGGTATGAACACCTGTTAACATGTACTGACAAATTTTCCGCTTTTCAGTATTAGCTAATAACTCTTCATATTGTTCATTAGCTTGAGTGGCTGCCGATTTTTCGTCTACTATTTTGGATTTGACGTTTCTGTTGCAAGTGTTTTCTATTTATATCTACTCAAGAGCAGTTAGCTTTCTCCATGCAGTTGCCAATGTCATTTCAAACAGTTTCATTAATGCGGATCCTTCTGAAGTTATTGATATCTATTTCATTTCCTGTTTTAGCATTGGTTACATCTAAAATACCATGGGACTAGGAGTGACATTTCAGCCAGACATCTTCAGAAAATGGCCATGGAGGGAGGCTCCCCAGTACCATTTTCAATGATGCCGTATGTATCTGCTAAGATGGTTGATTTTTCTTCGCTTGAGCAATATATATTTTTTGCAAACTGCTTCTGTTCAGGACAATTAAAAGATACATTTCCTGCCTCAGAGCATACATTTATCTACTCTCATTTTTTTTTGATGAACTAAGGGTAATTCACTAAAAAGCATCCAGAAAATGCAAGAAGAAAATTACAAGAGAGGGAGATAGTGCCTGCTCATAGCCTCATACCACTACATACCCAGTGTTATCCCACAGAGATAGTGCCTGCTCATAGACACACTAAAACACTATTCTATCACTAAGGAGTAGAGAACAACAACATACCCAGTGTAGACCAAAAATTGAACACAACTAGTTACAGGGGCCTGATTGAGCCAACTAAACAAATTCAGTAAGCATTTTGCTTTGAGTACATGAGTAGGAGTTGAAATCCCACAAAACATCTATGATTCCATTCATTCCCGATGTACCAAAAAATAGCAGCAGGCACTGTTTCCTAAACACCAGCTTTCATATGCTTCTTGATACTGTTAGGCTTGACCCAGGCTAGTCAACAACAACAACAACAAATCCAGTGTAATCCCACAAGTGGTGTCTGGGGAGGGTAGTGTGTACGCAAACCTTACACCCCTTCCTTGAGAAGATAGACTGTTTTCGATAGGACCTTTTGCTCTAAGAAATATGTAAAAGAAGCCAAAACAACAGCAAGATAATACAATAATCGAGGCTAATGATAGTAATAAAAATCTAAGAATATTAAAATACATGAATAATACTACTTCGGGAATAATATCTACTAACCTTCTACTCTAATTGACCCAGGCTAGTCCAAGAATAGAAAAGAACATGCCCCAAATATCATATGCTACAGAACGATGCAAAAAAAAAGATGTCTTTTCCTGCAAATCTACTTTCAGAATCAAAATTGCACATCTACTCTCATTTTTATTCTAATACCAGTTTTTTTCCTGCAAATTTGATACACAGGGGTGATTATCTGAACGCCATTTGTCCTGCAAGGCCAACTGACATTGACAGATTAAGAAATCTTAGAACAAGGTACTGCAGACACTTTAGTTGGTCCTTCGCATCTATTGTTTTGACATTGAAAGGTCTGGAGGTGCTGCTAAGGACAAAAAGAAAATTTTATTTACATCTATGATCATAGAGCTGTCTTCTTCTTTGCTATGTGGCGTTATCATCCTCTAGTATTGTTGGACCATTCCACTAACTGCAAATTATCATCTTCTTTTTCAAAGAAATTGCATATTACTGTAATATATTTCCTTATCTCTCCCCCTTTCATTTTATTTATTTAATCTCTTTTTGCTTTCTGTACAATGTTGAGTAGAGATTTTGATGATCTTTGATTACTTGTTCATAATCTAGTTTTTAGTTAGCAATTGACTTGTCTTTGGTTGATGGACTGGTAATTTCCTACAATGTCAGAGATTAGATTCACATAGTAGCTTAAGCCTAGTCGCAACGTCGAAAAATGTAATTCTGATTGACTAAATTTATAGATCAAAATGGGAAGGAGAACTTTTTTCTGAGATGGGGAAAAATCTCTCTAGTGGCGGATCCAGATTTTTCACTACAGGGGTTCAAAAAATAAAAATGTAGTACTTGAGATTTGAACTTGGAACCTCAAGGTGAATTTTGAACCCCCTCAACCACTAAGCCAACCTCTATCTTATATTTAGGAGGTTCAAAATCTATATGCATACATAAAAATTTAAAAATACCTAAATGGTGTCATTTTTAGCCTAGGGGGTTTGGATGAACCCTCTAGATCCACCATGACATGAATGCTTCTGCTGGCTTGGACTCAGGGGGAGAAAGGAGAATTTAACTAACAGATCAAGTTCAACAAAATATTGTGGAGGGGATTTCTAAGAATGCAGCATTGGGAGGTTTAGCTAATCTTTGGCGATGTGTGAAGTTGGAGCAAATAATCTTTTGGGGGAAATTAGGAGAGAATGTGAACACAAGAAAAGACTGGAAGCTATTAGGGGCTCAAACTCTAAGGTCCAGTCGGTCCCCCCCACCCCTACCCATTTTGATGGTTGAACTTGGTCTATATTTAGGTCAAGTACATATTGGTGTTCCCTCTAAGGCATGCTTTAGAAACAATCTAGATTCTGAATTCTCTCGGTACTGCATGTCAGTCAAAAGCGGGAAAAAAAATCTCCAGTCTACTGGGGCTATGAAGATTTTGATACTAACACCATGAAGTGGTAGGCTAAGCAGGAAAAGGAGAGAACTCAGACTTGAATTGCGAGGCAAAATTAAAGCGTGCATTTTACTGAAGAAAATTGAATCAAGACCATAAAATTTTTAAAAAGTTGTACTTGTAAAGATAAAATAACTATAAACACAAACAACTATATGGACAAATCAAAGCAGACAGATGTCCTGACTTTGAGTTTCACAACCACCATTATGAAAAAAAATTCCACGTGCTTGACCCATTGAAAAAAATAAGACCTGCACGTTAGGGGTGTGTTGTAAGCATGATTAAATAAATAAGAGCATTTAAACAGCCTAAACTTTTAGATGAGGTGTTCACTCACTCCAACATATATTCTATAGTATATGCAGGAAGCATTGTTGTCCCCGACTCCCCGGTTTATTAAAAAATGTGTTCCAGAGTTAATTTTTGGCATTGTGGTGGTAGGTGGGGGTGGGGGAGAGGGAGAGTAGGTTAAAGGCTTAAAGCTTTGTTGCTTTCTTGGTTTGTCATTGTAATAAATATGAGCAGTATGAGATGCAAGGATACATTATGCTTTGTTTTTGCTAGAGAACCTAATCTTCCAGAAAGTGGTTTTTGTTCTTGATGTTCTAGCAATTAAATTAATAAGAAAACATGGTCTTGCTTCTATCTAGTTTTGGAGTAATTGGCAGATCTACAAAAATCTTCAGGGCAGTTTTATGTGATAAATCTTATTTCCATTTCTTTTTTTCATCACTTCTTGAGGCCAAGTACGGGAGTGGACTGTTGTTCCAGAATATGCTGTTGGATACATTTTCATCATGTTACTTAGCCAAACTTGCACCTCACTGGTCATCTTATACTTGGTGTTCTACCTTTGTCATCTATCAAATTGATTTCTTTTCATTTAAAAAGAACCTTGTCCTTAATAGCCATCAGTTGTTGAAGTTGATCCCTTGGAATTAATTATTATTGATTGGTGTGACTTATATTCATTGTAGGTGTGCTGATATAGTTAAATATAAATATGCAGCCTATGACTTGAATTGCTTATTTTCTTTCTCTAGCCAGAAGTTTGCTGTATCTTCCATTCAGTATCCCAGCCATGTGGAATAGATAGCAGTTCTTGATATGCCATGTTTCCCGACTATCTTAAATTAACATTCTTTCCCAGTCATTATATGCTCCTAACTTGTAAGTTGCCAAATGGATGGTTTTCAGGTTGTCTCAGAAACCTTTTGAAGAACGTGTTAGAACTTGGCTTCTTCAGGTTTGTACCTACTATTTGGATTTTGCGCTGCTTTTATCTTTTTATGCCTGCAAGGCTGCAACAAAGTTTGTTTAGATGGCCCCATGGTGCTTATAACTCATAAAGGCAGCACATTTCTAAATATGAATTCTTTTCGCAACAGGGACCTCCAATTCATCGTTTTGATGCTCTAAAGCACCTAGCGCCAGATAATCCTGTTGATGAGATTTTGGAAGTCCTCAAAAGTTGCGCACAATTAGTTCAAGGATTGTGGGTTCCAAAAAGTTCATTAGTCTATGACACAAACAATGGAGTTGAAGTTTTAGCGAGGAATTTTGTTCTTTATGAGTTTACCAAGAGTACCCTAATTAAGAAGTCAGTGTTTGGCAGGAGGCCTGAATTCCTTAAAGCTGCAACACCAGTTCTAAAATCATTAGCTGTTGAGAGGCCTGACCTGGATGATTGGAAGCTCAAAGAGCTTCCTGACAAGAAATTTGAAAACCTTTATGGTGATGTTGTAAGAGAGCAGCAAGCTATCTGGGAGTCCATGGGGAAACAGATCAATGATATTATGCATGGAGGAAGAAACAGGCCTACTTTGAAGAATCCTCTAAACCCAAAGGCCAACATTCCTGCATTGTCAAGTAGTGATAAGCCCATTCCTACCACATTTTTGAGAACATCTATGTCAGAAGAAATTCGAGGAGCTTTACCAAAGGCGCTTCAAAATGTTTTTAGAATCCATAAGGTTTGCAGGTGAGGTCTCTGAAAATGACTTGTGAACTTTCTGCCTTTGCTGTTTATTATCTAGTTAAACATGATTTTGGGTATTCATCTTAGTCACACGAATTGTTAGAGCATGCAGAAACCTGGGTCAAACAGGTGGTTTATTGACCTTGGTTTGATTGCTCAGCAAATTTACAATCATTTTGGGGCTTTTTAAAATTGCTTTTCTCCCTTCAACTTCTGCCACCTATTGTCGTCCCTTTCTGTTTCGTTCAAGAACCCTCACCTTTTTATGGGTAAATAGGTGATTTTTTAATCTCCCCTGTAAGTCAGTTACCTCTTTACTCAATTCTTCCCGATTTCACCTTCCCTTTATTTGATTGTTTCATCCTTTCTTTTCTTCTTCTTTTGATGAAGTAAGAGAATTTCATAGATGGCATCAAGAAGATGCAGAGGTTACAAAAGTAAGTAGATACACAAAAGGTTATCAGCCATAGCTACAAAACTAAGCTAATGCTAAAGAGCTGATACAGGGGAGAGATTCTGCCAACTGAACAACCATAAAAGACATCTACCTGACGAGTATAAGTGGGAGTTGAAATCCCATAAAAACATCTTTGGTTCCTTTCTGTCTAGCACACCAAAAGTTACAGGCAGGAATCATCTGCCAGATTTTCCTGGACTTATCAACTTTCCGTTGAGACAAGCATTCATAGGCATCTTTTATGCTTTGTGGCATAATCCATTTGAGACCAAAAATAGAGAGAAACATGCCCCAAATATCTGTTGCAACTGGGCAGTGTAGCAAAAGATGTCTATTGGATTCCGAATTGTTGAAGCGAATGAAGCATCTATTGACTGTCTGAATTTTCCTTCTAAAGGAATACTTCTTGTAAGGCTATCCAGCTGAAACATATCTTAGGGGCGAGTTTTGTTTTCCAGATATATTTCCAGGGCCATCTGTCAATTATCTCATTGGAGGAGCATAGGTGAGAGTAGCCTTCCTTCACCGAATAGGGACCATCCTTCCATTTTAGGTTGTCAGTTATATCTGGCTTGACATGGTGTTCTTCCAATTTGGACCATAACTCCATAAGGTGTGGTGATTCCCAGTCTTGAATATTCCTCCCGATTGTTTCATCCCGAGTATGACCCAGAGTTGTGAAAGGTAATCGCCTCGTCTCCAATGGCCAGAGCCGAGGCGAGGCAACCCTTCATTGCCTATTAGCTTTGTGGCGAGGCGATCTTCAAATGGTGACGCCATGAAGAGAAAGGCGAGAAAGGCATCACCTTGTGTATTTTCTTAAAAAAGGGCGACCAATTTAGGATTTTTAAAAGTTAAAAGGTAATTTTAGGTTTTCTTTCCAAATTCGCACAGTTGCACTCTTAGACTACAACTCCAACCAATCGACATGACTAGACTTCTCCGGCGACTCCAAAGTCCAACCAATACGTATTTCTTCTTCTTTTCTTCATATTTCTTCTTCCTCTGTTTCTTTTTCTTTCTTCTTCTTTAGACTTCAAAGTTCTTCTACCTCTGTTTTTTTTCTCAGTGTTTTGACTTTTGTTCTGTTTTTTTCTTATTCAAGTTCTAGACGTTTTTAGTATGTACTATCTATTTTTAGTTTTTGAATTGAAATATTTGCTAATATGTTATTGCTATTGAGATTTTGATTGTTTATATATGCAATTAAATATTTTAATTTTTTGATATTTATTGGCGCCATACTTCAAAAGGCAAGTGCCTCGCCTTGTGGCGAGACAGACCCGTGTCGCCTTTCGCCGACCAAAACACTGGTATGACCAGTCTTCTGACAGGATGAGATGGTCTAGTTATAGGACATTTCTCTTTGCTTTGGAATATTTTGATACCTTTGAGCAGTGGTATCACTCAGAGTCCTGTTTATGTTGACTTCTTGTTAGAGGTGAGTTGTGCAAGGATTTAGGTCGAAATTGTCCATCACAAGATTTATGTTACCTTTTCAGTATGTTATATATCTACTTTACCTTTCTCGAATGGTAATGGATCATAACATAGAATATACTACATTGTCTTTTTTCTGTGCTCCTCATCTGTTTGAGATTTAGAAGGAACAGAGTATTTTTGTTGTTCAAGAAAAAAAAACTGTGCATGACTTATTTTATTTACCTGAGTTCCTCCATCTAAACTTGTGACCCCTAACCAATTGAGAATCTACTGTTTACTTTTTGCCAGTTTGCTTCAAATCTGCGAAATGATGGAAAAAGAAGATCCAAAGAAAGCTATAATTGCACCCGCGGGTGTTTCTGATGCACTTCGAAAGGAGATAGAGGCAGTGGTTAATCAGATTGCTGTAAACATCCATGGTGTCTATGTTTTGAAGTCATCTCCAGATAATCCACAGTATGATGCATTGAGGTTAGTAACTTTTGCTATTATAACTAACACTTAAACACCTTGCTCCGCGGCTAATACATAGTTTTGGTTCTCAGGAAAGTTGTAATTGATCTTTTTATGGCTGAAGGGTCGAGTGCAAAGCTAAAGAAAACATCTATAGTTGAAGCTGCCAAGTTGCAACTGGGAAGGGATGTTACCACTGTTGAGTTTCAAAAGGTGAGTAGTTCTTTTCTTACTTGTCATGAGAATTAAGTTATATCTTCTTTGACTTTATTGTATGGGGTTTCAGGTAGTGGCAGAAGTCAATAATTGAACAGTTTTTACCATAGTTGATGTAGCGATTTCAATTAGTCAATCAATCAAATATGCCTACTTCGGGTTATTTAAATACTTGTAAGAAATTTGTCTTGAAGGCATATTTTAGGGGTCTCAAAAATTAGAGGTTCTCTAAACCTCACACTTATCCATACTCGAACCTAATGTATGTGTAGCAACAACCATGAAAGCTTAGTACAAGTAGTTCTGTAGTTGTATTCTATCTAACCAAGTCTACATTAACTCCAATTGATTGTAGGTCTTTGATCCACCTTCTCCAAATAATTTTAGGTCTATTTCATCTTTTTAGCGCTTTCAATCACTAGAATGTACGTATGAACTGGTAACTTTCATGGTATAGAAGCGTTTCACGGACTTGCAAGTAATGGGATGTCGATGGAGGTGTTGTTGGATTTGGTTCCTACAGATTGGTGAGACTTGACCCTCGGGCTATCCCCAAGAAAGATTGTTTCAAGTACCTTGGGTCTATAATCCAGGGAAGTGGAGACATCGATGATGATATCATACATCGTATTAGTGGGTGTGGATGAAGTGGAGGCTTGCATTCGGAGTCTTGTATGATAAAATGGTATCATCGAACCTTAAAGGTAAGTTTTATAAAATGGTGGTTAGACTGACTTTGTTGTATGAGGCGGAGTGCTAACCAGTCAAGAACTCCCATGTTCAAAAGATGCATATCGCGGAAATGAGGATGTTGAGGTGGATATGTGGGCACATATGGAGCGATAAGATCAGGAATGAGGATATTCGAGGTAAGGGGGAGTGACCGTCGTGGTGGACAAAAGATGAGGGAGTCGAGATTGAAATGGTTTGGACACGTGAAGAGGAGATGCGCAAACTCCCCAATGAGGAGGTGCGAGAGGTTGATTATAGTAGGTACGAAGAGAGGTAGAAGTAGACCGAAAAAGTATTGGGAAGAGGTAATTAGGCAGGATATGACTCAACTTCGGGTTATTGAGGACATGGCCTTAAGAGTTAAGATAAAAGGGTGTGGAGGACGCGTACTAGGGTAGATGGTTAGTAGGCAGTGGAGTGTTGTCTTGCTTTTCAAGGGTTTAGGTGTGTTGGTGTTTGTCCTCATACGGGTTGTATTATTGTAGTTCTTGCTTTTGATATCTATCATAGTTTGTTGTTTAATGTGTTTCGATTGTCGCATTATTTTGTTCTTGTTCCTTTCTTGTAGGATTTGCACTGCTTCCTTATTAGTTGCTATGTTTTTCCCTCCACTGCTTTCTTACTCTTTGTTTGGATTTGCTAAATTTGAGCCGAAAGTCTTTCAAAAACAGCCTCTCTACCTCCATGAGGTTGCGGTTAGGTCAGTGTACACTCTATCCTCCCTAGAACCCTTTTGTGGGATTCCATTGAGTAAGTTGTTGTTGTCTGCTAGTTAAAAAGAATTTCCTTTTTCATTTTCCACTGAGTTTCAAGAACTGTTATTTTCTTTTTTCCCCTTCTTTTTATTATTGGATCTATGGTTTGGTAAGTTTTAATTTAGGGTGTGTTCGGTACAAAGGGAAATGTTTTTTAAGAAAATAAGTCAGTTTCTTACTTATTTTTTTGTGTTTAGTATGTAAGCAAAACATATTATTTTAAAAACATTTTTACATAATCTAGATAAATACTATGGGAGATGGGGGTGTAGGTGTGGTGGGGATGGGCCTAAGAGGGATGGGGTGAAGATGAGGTGTGTTGGAGGGTGGGGAAGACTCAATCAATGTGAAATGTCACTTGTAGAACTTGTTTTCCCTACTTTCCATTAGGCAAGTCATTTTCTTCATTTTCAAGGAACTTGTTTTCCTAGAGAAAATGATCTCCAAAATTTTTAACCAACTGAACATGGGAAAATCGGGAAACATATTCTGGGTCTTGTTTTGTCCATACCGAACACACCCTTAGGTTCATATTAATGACAGTCTTTTTCAAATTATTACAGGTAACAGAAAAAATTTGATTACGACAAATGTGAAAGGTCACCATAGACCAAGCTAATCATGAAGGGAAAACTATTCATGATATTTTTTTTCGCGGAACTGCTCTTTGTTTTAGCTATCAACCTAATCCTAGAATAGGGAATGATCCTCGGCACTGTTTTATGCAAATTGCTCATTTGTTATAAAATTAAGCCGATCGGACATTCTTTTTAAAAAAAAATAATATTTTGAAGACCAAGTTAAGGTGGAATGCAGAAGGTTTTAATCTCTTCTCTGCCCCTCCTAGTACCATTTACCCCTCATATTTCCATGACTTGCAGCAGTGGTGATTTTGCACATTCCGATAACTAAGAGACCAGAGAGAACAATATAAAAATGGAAATGGAAGTGTAATCACCTATCTGTTTAGTATGTGCAAAGAAGAGAAAGAGACCGTCTCCAATCAGCTTTTTATTGAGGAGTGAGTGGAGAAAATTGTTTCCCAGTAGGTCTCGTAAAACAATGGCTAGCCTCTTCTCTTTCCCAAGCTGGCTCTCATACCTCCCCTGATTTTAAACATACATGTTTCTACTTTTGGGTAAAACACTATAAACCTGTTATAGAATCGATTTAAGAAATTTGAATTTTGTTAAGTTTAATATTGGAACTTCACCCTTCATTGCAGATGTTTCTGACCTTTAGATTGGGATGTTATTATTTCATGCCTTAGTCCTGTTTGAATGTTGAGAGATGATTAAAGACATTTTCTGGAGTAAGATAAAAGTTGGCAATACTGCCTGACTATGCCAAATGAGTTGGGAGATATTAGTGCAAAAGAAACAAAAACTGCAAAGCTAACACTAGCATTTGACAGGATCCATTTCTTATCCTCTTTTATACGGTGTGGTGATGTTTCTACCTCAGGCTTTGTTTTTTCTCCTGAGCTCCTGTCAGGGTTCTCCTTATTTTGCGCTTCTTTTATGTAAATTGGGTCTAAGCAATGCTGTCATGATCCTGCCCATGTGCTGACGGGCGGCTTGGCCTGGGAGAGTTATTGGGATTTAATAGCTTGGACATACATGCGCTGTTATATGAAATCGATGTATTTACCAGCACAAGCAGATGTATCTGATAGATGTTTGCAGTATCTTGTTTCCGATCCTCTTATCCCAGTTCCCATCTTTTTTTTTTCCTTTTCTGATAGACTATAAAACGTAACAGTTCCAAACTTCCTTGTCATCTGATTCTATACTGCATCATTGTGGTGTAGAATCCTTCAAGTTGCCTGGAACTTTGTATTGTGAAATGTGGGCGGTCTGTCATATTGCAGTGAATTTTCTAAAATTCGTGCGGAAGCTTCATTTCTTTTGTCTAATTCCTGATGGAATATAGAAAATCTTTTTTTTGACGACCTGAATCCTAAATATTTTTCTATGCTTGTGCAGGTTATGAAGGAACTATGTCGTTCAGAAAACTCAGCATGGGTTTTGGGAAGCGGTGACGGCAATCCACAATAGTAGTCTGCTATGTTTGATTCAAGTTGTACAGGTCATGGAAAGTTCACTTTTTGTTGCGGAAATTCTCAATGCTGAGGAGAAGTTGGCTTTTCTTGAAGTTTCACTTCACTCTTGAGAGGCATAATTGTTCAGTTTTGGGGTTAACACGGAGTCTCGAGTATATGGTTGAGCTGTTGAAACGCTTCGCATTGCATTGCAAATCTGGGAGAAAATTTAGTTAGATATCACTTTATCAGAAGAAATTGAACAGCAGATGTCGAGCCTTTTTTGCTCATTCTTTTCTCATTCAATTCATTCTTTTCATGAACGAAAATATAGTCAGATGTTTATTTTTAATGTCTTGAATATCTCTGTTGAAATATACGAATTCAGCATCTCTGTACCATCAGAAGAAAAGTATTTAAGTTAAAAGTTAACAATATGAAACATGCCATTTCTTTTAATTATACGTATTTGATTCACTATGTTGTCAAATTTCAAACATTTTTTATTTGAGGTTGATGTGTGTAGTTAGTTAAAAGAGATATATTTTTTATGTGGTAATTTAACTATCGACAATTGAAATTACACAATTTTTTACTTGAAAATGTCTAATTGAAACATTTTATTAGGGGTTGATGTGTTTAGTAGAACAAGATTTAATTCAAGTATTTTAATGAAAAATATCAATAAGTTTAAGGGATTGACGATGCATTAACCCAAAAGCTTACTAGGTAAACATTAGTGAAATGGATTAAAATGTAGGTCATAACCTAATTCGTTCAATTTTTACCATTATTAATTGCTTAAAATAAAGAATTATATGTTTTTTGTATTATAGTTATATATAACCTATCAAATAAAACTAATTATTTTTAAATAAATCTTTTCGTAAGTCAATATTTTAGCTATATATCAATCTAATTTTTAACTTGTTAGGATTAATTAGGTGGTTGTATTTAATTTTGCTATCCATGTCGGATAAAACGAAGGAATTGAAAACGCAGCTCGGAGTTTACAGTTGTACCCTTTATTTAATTAATTAGGAAAAAACATAAAAGGAAATCGCAATTGGACTGCAATTCCCAATTACAGAACGGCGAAACCCTTTTCTAGCCCTAGTTTTATACTTCCTTTTTTTTTCTCTCTCAAGGAGAAGAGGAGATAAATTAGAGTAACGTAGTGGAACGATGCAGGAATATGAAGGTAACGGAGAAGATATAGAGAATAATGGTTCTTCTCCTTACAGCGACTCCAAGTCTCAGGTAACGTTTTTGTTTTTTCCTTATTGGATGAATTGAAAGTTTTAAAAAAAAAACTGGATTTGAACTTATAATGGTGACGAAGTAATACACATAGATGTTTGCTTTAATTAGGGATACTTATATGCCTTTGATAGTGTATGTTCGATGACTCAGAAAGTTTTGTATGAATTGCTTGATGGGATGCGATTGCTGGGTATCTCTCTGTCTCTGTGTGTGTAGTTATGGTTTATGGAGTGTTATATAGATGAGTTGTTTTTCTTAAGGGCGTTTATTCGACTACTACTTCCGCTAGAAAGAGTGATGGGGTTTGGAATAGAAGCATCAAAACATCTACTTGTTGGTGTAAAATCGGACAATTATTTTTTGAATTCAAGTTAAACTGTTAGAAATTATGGAATAGAGCAGATTACATGAAAGATGCAGGCTGTATTTGGTGGTGGTGGGGCTGGTGAGTATTGCCTATGGTTGGACAGCAGTTCTGATCTCTAACCTGTGAACGTAGCCAAAACAAAGCTTTTATGATATGAAATTCTTTTCCCCGATTTGTGTTGCTCTTTGTTTTTTAATTTCCTTGGCTTTAGATTATTATGGCTTCTGCTGTCCATCCTTAGATTTTGTTTATATATTTAAGTTTTGTTGTTCTCTTCATGGACTAACATTTTTATTATCATTTTCCAGCGTACTTCTCGTGACCCCGAGAAAGAAAGGGGCTCATCAAGAAGCAGGGAGAAGGAGAGGGAGAAAGGGCGTGATAAAGACCGGGACAGGGATAGGAATAGAGATAGAGACAGGGACAGAGTTAAGGAAAGGGACAAAGATAGGGAGAAGGACCGTGATCGTCATCACAGAGATCGTCATAGGGATCGGAGTGATAGGAGGGAGAGGACCAGAGATCGAGATGAAGATGATCTTCAGCGAACTCGAGATTACGATAGGTAAGTTCAAATGCAGTTTTAAAAGTTAGTTGGATTTATGTTCTGCACCTCTTTTCAGTTACTCATTTATGATGGTAATACTTAATTGTGGTATTCATTTTGAGAATCATGTTTGATTTAATTTAAAATGCTGTTTTTTCTTTGTCACTGTTCTCTATGCTCGACATGCTTTAGTGTGAGATTCATCATTCATGTGTTTGGTGCTTGCTGATTTAATAGTCTTAACCAATTTCTTATCTTTCTTATGTTTTTGGATATGATTGTTTATTTATCCTTTCAGGCGAAGAGACAATGACAAAGATAGAGAGGACCGACAGAGACACAATCCTAGCTCTAGGGGTAGATCCGAGCATAGATCACGGTCACCATCTAAGAGGTTTGTGTCTTGCTCCTATATCTTCTTGTAGGAGCATTATCAAGATACGTTCTATTGGTTATTTTTGATGTCCTAATGCTCCGTTAAGACTGGTTACTGTCTTTTGAACTTTGAGTGAAGCAAATTGCAATTTGCTGTGATGTTGTTAAGACTGGTCATTGGACTCTTTGATCTGTCAAATTGGAAAGAAATCATAAGTGTTGATGTGTTAGAAGTTAGAACTATAGATAGAATTGGACTAAAACATTAGGTGAAGACTTTGTTATTTGGCCATATGAGCTGATGAAGCTGATGTTGGCTTACAAAAGTATTTGTTCTTGCAAAATCTTAAAGCTACTATGATGACTTTGACTCTCTAATTACTGGAACCTATTGGATTTTGACTGTTTGTTCTTTTTCTTTATTTTTTTTGCTTTTGAATTCTCTGGGGTAAAGCCTGCTTACATTCTACCTACCCTCCCCAGACCTCACTTGTGGGATTGCACTGGGTTTGTTGTTGTTGTGATTTTTCTGCCAGTGGCTATAACATCTATACCGTTCATAGAAAGTTACATTTTCAACCATTTTATCACTTCATTCTCAAAAAAAATAATTCATTCTCAAAAAAATTTATCACTTCGCTGTTGGTACTAATGATGTTTCTTTTCAGCAAAAGGATCAGTGGTTTTGATATGGCACCTCCTACCAGTGCATTGTTATCTGGCGCTACTGATGTTGCAGGTACACGGTCCATCAATTTCATTACAATTAAAGTATCTTGAAAACTGTCGTGTTTTTCCTGGACATAGTGTGGAAGTTCGTATCGAAATGCATGGTTACATTTTGGTAAGCTTTTTGTTTCTTTAACTTCCACCTATACTGGTAGTGAGTCCTAGTTAGGTTAGCTATTTTGCTTTTCTTTACTTTTTACTTGGTGAAATAATTCTGAGACTGAGGGTTTTGGTTTCTTGTTGTGTTTGGTGTTTGTTTGTTTGTTTTGTATTGTCTTATGTTCTAAGAAGGCAATGTTGGGCTACTTGCCCCACTGTGCTGACAATGGGCGTGAGCCGACTTCTGTAGCTTATATGTACAAGGAAGAATCGATACAGGTCTTGTTCATCTTCAAGGAATTGCTAGTTTGGTAGTTTACAAATATTTTCTCTAGTAATGAATTCACAGTAAAATTCTCCATCCCTTAAATTGTTTCACTTCAATTTGATTACAAATTCTTCTATTTTTTCAAATACATCGAAAGAAAAAAAAGGATTTTAGTGTAAATATCCATTTATTTTAGCCACTTGAAGTATGTACATATTTTCACTCACTGATTTATAATTTCATATGCCCGCGCAGGTCAAGTTCCTGGGACCACCAACCCATCAATTCCTGGAATGTTTTCTAACATGTTTCCTCTAGCAGCAGGCCAGGTACTGTCGCAGATCCTTCTTAACGTACATTCACTGGTTATCTATATCCTCATACATTTGTTTTGTGGCTTCTCTAGTTTGGAGCTCTCCCTATTATGCCAGTCCAGGCAATGACACAGCAGGTTTATAATTTGTGACATTTCGTATTATCTCTTTCTTATGGGCTTCTTTTACCTGAAAAGCATTTCATTAAATGTTGCTTTTTCAGGCTACCAGACATGCTCGGCGAGTTTATGTTGGTGGACTTCCGCCTACTGCAAATGAACAGGTAGCAAACTTCCTCCTATTATATCATATTATGTGGGAAGGTAGTACTACAGATTCCCGTGACATTGCACATTGGCTGTTTTAAGATTTTGTCTGCTCAAGTTTGGAAGCCGCTGTTGTCTTTCTAGTTATTATTTGTGGGACCATTTTAGTTTTTCCTTCACAAGCTACTGCTTGTAATATGGCGCAATATAGTGTCTTCACGTACATTTTCACAGCTGTCTATTCCATCTAATTACCTTTTTGACATCAACACTGACACATAGCTTTTTCTGACTTACTGATGTCATGCAGTCTGAAACCATTTGTAGTTGTAGGTATTTTGTTTTGTTTTATTTTGTTTTGGTTAGACATCTTTATATTTTCTTCTTCGTATATGGAATTGCTGCATCTGATTGGATGGTCTTTCGGAAACAGCCTCTCTACCTCCACGAGGTAGTGGTAAGGTCTGCGTATATTCTACCCTCCCAGACCCCACTTGTGGGATTTCAGTGGGTATGTTGTTGTTTTGGTTAGACCATTATTCTTATGTTAGCATTTTTGAAATTTTATTCTTACGTGTGATGTTTCGTTTTCCATTGTAGCATTTATTTTGCACTATGTCGGCCAAATTAGGCTTTTTTATGTGTTGTATATGGAATCATCAAGTTTTGTCGTCCTCCAAAATTATCATTAGTTTGAACTTCCTAATTTCATGATTTGAGTTAATTCTGCGCTGCCATATCTTTGAGTACTTCCTATGTTTTCTGAACGTTGATCTACATGCAGTCGGTTGCTACCTTCTTTAGTCATGTCATGTATGCAATCGGAGGAAACACTGCTGGTCCAGGTTAGTTCGTAGATTTATGTGCTTTCCCTTGTAGTATCACTAAATTTACCTTTTTAGGTGCTTAAAATATTGTTGAAATTTTCAGGGGATGCTGTTGTCAACGTTTATATAAACCATGAGAAGAAGTTTGCCTTTGTTGAAATGAGATCTGTTGAGGAAGCTAGTAATGCCATGGCTTTGGATGGTGTCATTTTTGAGGTACTAAACATCATCTGGCTTGAATAGGTGTTTATATGTTAGCTTTCTACTTATGGTTGTTGGGTGTTTATTGAAAAGGAAGTAAAGAAAGAGAAGATTTTAGTTTCACCTCATTCACACCGACTCTGATTCTCCCCATCTTATTCGGCACAAGATAAAGTTTGGAACTAATGTCCCTTTGCCCCTTTCCCATTATATAAGCTGGAGTTTGCAAACCCTGTTTTTCTGTGGTTTTTTATTTGTTTGTGTTCTTATGGTGATTTGAGTGTTGGATAATGTATTACCAAAGCATCATGCTGCATTATGTCAAGTACGTATCCTTGTACATATTCCAACTCTTGATTGATATTTGTTTTCTGTACACTTTATGTTTTGTTCAGGGCGGACCAGTAAAGGTTAGAAGACCCAGTGATTACAATCCTTCCTTGGCAGCTACTCTTGGTCCTAGCCAACCGAGCCCCAACCTCAACCTGGCAGCTGTTGGATTGACACCAGGTTCTTCCGGAGGGCTTGAAGGACCTGACCGTATATTTGTTGGTGGTTTACCCTATTATTTTACAGAATCACAAATCAGGGAACTTTTAGAGTCTTTTGGTCAACTTCGAGGATTTGATCTGGTCAAAGATAGAGAAACTGGGAACTCAAAAGGTTATGCTTTTTGTGTGTACCAGGATGTGTCTGTTACTGATATTGCTTGTGCAGCTCTTAATGGGATTAAGATGGGGGATAAAACTCTTACTGTTAGGCGGGCTAACCAGGGCACAACCCAACCCAACCCTGAGCAAGAGAGTGTATTGTTGCATGCACAACAGCAGATAGCTTTGCAGGTAGAGATACTTCTCTGTTCTTCCATTCAGTTTTCAAGTTCTTAGGCTTTAATACTCTAATACAAAGGACTTTTAAGCTCACCCTTAGTGCTTTGTTCTTCTACAGAGATTCATGTTACAACCTGGTGCATTAGCCACGAAGGTTTTGTGCTTAACACAAGTGGTTAGTGTAGATGAGCTCAAAGATGATGATGACTATCAAGATATTTTGGAAGATATGAGGATTGAATGTGGTAAATTTGGTGAGTAGCCATATCAAGTGTTCTGTTTCCTCTAGCATACCTTATGCCTTAAACTTAGGTTGAGAATTTTAACTTGTATTTGCTTTTGTATGTCTACTTTGCAGGAGCTCTCCTGAATGTTGTCATTCCACGTCCAAATCCTAATGGTGAACCTACACCTGGACTCGGGAAGGTACATATTTTCTGATCTCTTAAGCCATCATCTAGATTAGTTACGTCTACAATCTGATCTTGACGATCCTATATATGTTAAAATGAGATTCAACTTGTATCTAATTTTCTTCACAATGACCAGCTGAAAAATGACTATTCTGTTAAGTGTCTTTCACTACGATTATTTATTACTTCATTAAAACTGTGCATCTGATCTTGACGATCCTATATATGTTAAAATGAGATTCAACTTGTATCTAATTTTCTTCACAATGACCAGCTGAAAAATGACTATTCTGTTAAGTGTCTTTCACTACGATTATTTATTACTTCATTAAAACTGTGCATCTGATCTTGACGATCCTATATATGTTAAAATGAGATTCAACTTGTATCTAATTTTCTTCACAATGACCAGCTGAAAAATGACTATTCTGTTAAGTGTCTTTCACTACGATTATTTATTACTTCATTAAAACTGTGCATCTGATCTTGACGATCCTATATATGTTAAAATGAGATTCAACTTGTATCTAATTTTCTTCACAATGACCAGCTGAAAAATGACTATTCTGTTAAGTGTCTTTCACTACGATTATTTATTACTTCATTAAAACTGTGCATCTGATCTTGACGATCCTATATATGTTAAAATGAGATTCAACTTGTATCTAATTTTCTTCACAATGACCAGCTGAAAAATGACTATTCTGTTAAGTGTCTTTCACTACGATT